>SJYC01026674.1:0-10948 GCA_006408675.1 Madoqua kirkii
TGTTTCTACTTTTTACCCATCTATTTGCCATGAAGTTATGGGACCTGATGCCATGATCTTAGTTTTTCGAATGTTGAGTTTTAAGCCAGCTTTTTACACTAGATGTGTATAAGAGACAGAGATTAGATTGATGTTTTGTATGCCAAAGCAAACCTCTACTATGTGTCCAGCTAGTGACTTAAAACTCTAAACCTCATTTTAATCGTCTGTGAAAAAGGAAATAATACCATGCAGAAAAAAAATTAAAGGACAACATAAACGGCTTCCCATAACACTGGGGCCATAGTAGTGTTAAATAAATACTCGTTCTCCTCCTCTCATTCTGTTCAAAGTTATCTCCTCTGGAAAAAAAAATAATAAAATTTTAGCTTTCAAGGAATTTGTGATGTTGTTAGAGTGATGATTCTTAAACTCAGGAATCAGTTCAAAAATATAAGCAACATATGTATAAAAATGAGAAGTATAAACACTTAGGTTTAAAAAAGGAAAGAAATCAAAGAAAGCATAAATTCTTGTCACCCGTAAGGCTTCAAGGAAGAAATAGGACCTAAAGAAGATTCTGATACACAGGTAGGATTAGATAAATGGATGGGCAAGAGGGACCTTTTACAAACCAGTTGGGGCAATAAGATCTGGAAATTGGCCCTGGGTCTTCATGGGATAGGGAAGTGACCTATCCAGGCAACACAAAGCTTAACCTGAGGGAGCAGCAGTACCAGACACCATCTGCTTGCCAGTTACTCAACTAGCACAGGAGTGGAAATCAAACATATAGATAGATCTGGACAGTAGAGTATATGTAAGAGCTGCATTCAACAACGTGTCGTTATAGGAGCTGAAGAAAATCTTAAGCCAGAGTCATCTGTGCATGTCATTAATTGATCCATGAGCCCAAAATACTGAAAATTTATTCAGAAATTTTATGCAGAATGTGACCTATAGAGCTGAAATTACCAAGTTTTTCTTTCCAAGTGAAAAAGGGATGCATTCAATCTGTTCGCTTTCTGAAACAGGATTATACATGGCAACAGACCTCTCAGAATCATGGCTTCAGTCGCACAAAGATTAGTCTCATGTACAATATGGAAATGTCAGTTGATTCTGATCAGAGATTCAACAACAGCCCACATAGTTATTAGACGAGGAATGTCAAAATGCTGATCATGAGAGGTAAGTGTTTATGAAATGAGGTCCCTCCCTTTGCAGGCAATTGTACACAGCAGGCAAAGGTGAAGAGCAATGTTATATATAGCTCAGGCTCACTAATATGCATACCAAGTGTCATGTTTCAATCCTAAAATGAATGCAAATTGCCCTGAGTACTTTTTAGACTAAAAATAGATGTAAAAATATGGTAATGAATGCCATTTCTTTCATTTGTAAACATATTACTGCTGACCAAGCATTAGGAGGGCACACACCTGAGGTCAGTCCACCCAATGTTGGGTAAGTGATGGATTTGCAGGCTGTCTGTGACCAAATAGCACACGTTTTTGATGTGACTGGACAGGGAAACAGAGCAGAGCAAATCAACCTGAGCAGAAACGGCGAATATGCCTTTGGCCTCATCAGAGCTTGTATTGGTACTTCAAGGTCATGGTGAGACTCTACCAACTGCTTCACAACCCTGACCTCCCCTCCAGCCCATCAAAACCCCCAATGCCTTGAAATAACATTGCCTTCTGAGTGTTCAACTCTAATACTAACATTTATTAATGGTAGCCTTGAGTCAGGAGGTGTCAAGTTACTTTTGAGGTAGAATGACCTCTGGGTCTGTAGGATTTATGTGCTAGAATTTGCTGACTTAGGAATGTTCTCAGTCTTCCAAACAAGAGATTTTTAGTTTTCCAAATCACCTTCCCCATTGCTTCCCTCATGTACTCACTTCTTATGGGAGTAGACCAGTCCTAGACTTTTAGTATTACAGAAAATGGAGAATGGGAAGAGAGAACCAACCTGGAAAGCCAGGAAGAAACAGGGAAGGATTTTCACTTTCAGGGTGAATACCAAGGTTCCTAGGCTCCCTTTCTTTTGGGGAAACTGGCAATGGATCCAAATATTGGGAAACTTTTTTTTTTTTCAAGAAATAAATACAGATCTAAGAATAGGGCAAAAAGTCAGATGGAAGAAAGGAGGTTTCTTTTGTGAGCCTCTGGATGAGTTTGGAAGGAAAGAGAGATTAGAAGTGTTATATAAGTTTTGGGTTGGGTCCCAGTTAATGCTGTGTGGGTTTCCCAGGTGGCCCTAGTGGTAAAGAACCCATCTGCCAATGCAGGATACATAAGAGACACGGGTTCAGTCCCGAGTGAGGAAGATCCATCCCCTGGAGGAGAAAATAGCAAGCCATTCCAGTATTCTTGCCTGGAGAATCCTCATGAACAGAGGAACCAGGTGGCCTACAGTCCATGGGGTTGCAAGGAATCAGACATGACTGAAGTGGCTTAGCACAGCACACATTGTTATGTGAGAAATGAGTAAAAGAAGGGAATTCATTTTTAAATCATTTCTAGTAACTGAAGATTTCATTAAAAATAACTGTATGTGCAGAATAAGCCACTTGAGGCCGAAAGCTGTTTCATTCTGAGCACATTTGAGGCTGTGTGCTCCACGGCACATGTTCAGTAGAAGAGAACATACTTCTGTCCTAGCATTCCTAGAAGAAACCCAAAGATACACCCTAAGAGGACTGCTTAAATAAGAAAGTCACACACACACACACACACACACACACACACATATACACACAGCCTATATTGTGGATATGTGTGTGTGTACTTGTTTATTTATTGTAAGGAATTTGCTCATGTGGTTATGGAGGCTGGAAGCTGAGACATCCCAAGATCTTTAGTCAGCAATTTGGAGGTCCAGGAGAGCTAATAGTATAGTCCCCAGTCTGAGTTCAAAGTCCTAAGAGCCAATAAGTTTCAGTTCAACACAAGTTCAAATACACAAGAAGATACTCTGTCAGCTTGAAAAGTCACACAGTGAATTCTCTCTTCTGCTGTCTTTTGTCTTTTTCCTCTCTTTAAGCTTTGAAGGTATCATCTGAGGCCTGTCCTCACCGGGGACAGCAACCTGCTCAATTCAGTCTGTAGATTCCGCCATCACTTGTGTGGAAGCTCAATCGCTAAGTCATGTCTGACTGCAATCCCATGGACTGCAGCCTGCCAGACTCCTCTGTCTATGGGATTTCTTTGGCAAGAATACTGGAATGGGTTGCCACTTCCTTCTCTGGGTGACCTTCTTGACCCAGGGATAGAACCCACGTCTCCTGTGTCTTCTGCAGTCACACTGGCAGGGAGGTTCTTTACCACTGTGGCACCTGGGAAGCCCACATTCCACTGTTAATTTCATTAAAAAAACACCCTCACAGACACACCACGAATAATGTGTAACCATATACTTGAGCACCCCATGGCCCAGTTAAGTTGACACAAAGAATTAACTCTCATAGTTGCTGTGTTAGCAATTAAAATTTTTTGATAATTATGAACAATTGTATTTCTGGTGAAATTTTAAAACATTGGTTTTCTGCTTTATAAATGTTGTTCGGCTGCTAAGTCATTTCTGACTCTTTGTGACCCATGGACTGCGGCATGCCAGGCTTCTCTCTCCTTCAGTATCTCCCAGGGGTTGTTTAATCTCATGTCCACTGAGTTGGTGATGCCATTCAACCATCTTATCCACTGTCACCCCTTTCTCCTCTTCAGATCAGTTCAGTCACTCGTCGTGTCTGACTCTGTGACCCCATAGACCACAGCATGCCAGGGCCCCCTATCCATCACCAATTCCCAGAGTCTACTCAAACTCATCTCCATGGAGTCAGTGATGCCATCCAACCATCTCATCCTCTGCGGTCCCCTTCTCCTCCTGCGCTCAATCTTTCCAAGCATCAGGATCTTTCCAAATGAGTCAGCTTTTCGCATCAGGTGGCCAAAGTATTGGAGTTTCAGCTTCAACATCAGTCCTTCCAATGAACACTCAGTACTGATTTCCTTTAGGATGGACTTGTTGGATCTCCTTGCAGTCCAAGGGACTCTCCAGAGTCTTCTCCAACACCACAGTTCAAAAGTGTCAATTCTTTGGCACTCAGCTTTCTTTACAGTCCAACTCTCACATCCATACATGACCACTGGAAAAACCATAGCCTTGACTAGACGGATCTTTGTTGGCAAAGTAATGTCTCTGCTTTTGAATATGCTGTCTAGGTTGGTCATAACTTTCTCTCCAAGGAGTAAGTGTCTTTTAATTTAATGGCTGCACTCACCATCTGCAGTGATTTTGGAGCCCCCAAAAATAAAATCAGCCACTGTTTCCACCATTTCTTCATCTATTTGCCATGAAGTGATGGGACCGGATGCTATGATTTCAGTTTTCTGAATGTTGAGCTTTAAGTCAACTTTTTCACTCTCCTCTTTCACTTTCGTCAAGAGGCTCTTTAGTTTTTCTTCTCTTTCTGCCATAAGGGTGGTGTCATCTGCATATCTGAGGTTATTGATATTTCTCCCAGCAATCTTGATTCCAGCTTGTGCTTCATCCAGCCCAGCATTTCTTACGATGTACTCTGCATAAAAGTTAAATAAGCAGGGTGACAATATACAGCCTTGACATACTCCTTTTCCTATTTGGAACCAGTCTGTTGTTCCATGTCCAGTTCTAACTGTTGCTTCCTGATCTACACACATGTTTCTCAAGAGGCAGGTCAGGTGGTCTGGTATTCCCATCTCTTTCAACAATACAGTATACTGACACATATATATATATATGGAATTTAGAAAGAGAGTAATGATGACCCTGTAAGTGAGACAACATAAGAGACACAGAGGTATAGAATGGACTTTTGGACTCTGAGGGAGAGGGAGAGGGTGGGAGGATTTGGGAGAATGGCACCAAAACATGTATACTATCAGGGTGACAATATACAGCCTTGACATACTCCTTTTCCTACTTGGAACCAGTCTGTTGTTCCATGTCCAGTTCAACTGCCGCTTCCTGACCTGCATACAGATTTCTCAAGAGGCAGGTTAGGTGGTCTGGTATTCCCATCTCTTGAAGAATTTTCCACAGTTAATTGTGATCCACACAGACAGGTGTGAAGTGGTTTGATATGTATTTCTCCAGTGACTAAAGATGTTGAGCATCTTTTCATATACTTACTAGCTTTTTGTATCTTATTAAATATCTATTCAAATCCATTGCTTATTTTTAAGTTGGGTTATTTGTCCTTCTTTGTTGAGTTTTTAGTATAGAGAATTCTGTATATATTTTGGATATTAGAGCCTTAGAAGTTGTGTGATTTTCAGGTCTTTTCATTTCGATAGTGTCCTTTAAAGCACAAAGTTTTTATTTTTATGCTGCTACTGCTAAGTCACTTCAGTCATGTCCAACTCTGTGCAACCCCAGAGACGGCAGCCCACCAGGCTCCCCATCCCTGAGACTCTCCAGGCAAGAACACTGGAGTGGGTTGCCATTTCCTTCTCCGAACTCCTTCTTAATTTTTTTTCCTTGTACTTTTGATATCATGCCTAATAAACCTATTGCCTAATTAGAGGTTATAAAGATTTATATTTTCTTCTAAAAGTTTTAGCTCTTACATTTAAGTCTAATCCATCCTGGGTCCGTTTTTATAGATGATGTAAGGTAGAAGTCCAGCTTCATTCTTTTGCATGTAGATATCTAGGTGTCCCAGTTCTATTTTGTTAAAAAGAAATTTAATCTTGGCACTCTTGTTGAAAATAAGTTGTCCAGAAATGTATGGATCTATTTCTGGACTCTCAGTTCTTCTCCACTGATCTGTCTAGCCATTACCAGTACCACCCTACTTTAATTACTATTGCTTTGCAGAAAGTTTTGATATTGTGAATATGAGTCTTCCACCTTTTGTTCTTTTTCCAGATTGATTGTTCTATGTCCCATGCATTTCCATATGAATTTTAGGAGCAGCTCCTAAATTTTTATTTAACAAAACAGCTGGGATTTTGATAGGACTGCATTGACTCCAAATTAATTTAGTGACTATTGCAATCTCAGGATTATTGTCTTTCAGTCCATGAACATGGATGGCTTTTCATTTATTTAGATCTTCTGTAGTTTCCTTTAAAAATATTCGGTAGTTTTCACAACTGACAAAGGATTAATTTCCAAAATATACAAGCAGGTAATATAACTCAATACCAGAAAAACAAACAACCCAATCAAAAAGTGGGAAAAAAGACCTAAACAGACATTTCTCCAAGACATACAAATGGCTAACAAACACATGAAAAGATGCTCAACATCGCTCATTATTAGAGAAATGCACATCAAACCTACAATGAGATACCACCTCACACCGGTCAGAATGGCTATCATCAAAGTCTACAAATAATAAATGCTGGAAATGGTGTGGAAAAAAGGGAAACCTCTTGCACTGTTTGTGGGAATGTAAATTGATACAGCCACTATGGAAGACAGTATGGAGATTCCTTTAAAAATTAGGAATAAAACCTCCATATGACCCAGCAATCCCAGGTGTATACCCTGAGGGAAAAAAAATTGAAAAAAACACATATATCCCATTGTTCATTGCTGCATGGTTTACAATAGCTAGAGCATGGAAGCAACCGAGATGTCCATCAACACATGAATGGATAAAGAAGTTGCGTTACTTATACACAATGGAATATTACTCAGCCATAAAAGGAATGCATTTGAGTCAGTTCTAATGAGATGGATGAACCTAGAACCTATTATACAGGGTGAAGTACATCAGAAAGAGAAAGATAAACATCGTATTCTAACGCATATTTATGGAATCTAGACAAATTATACTGAAGAATGTATTTACAGAGCAGCAGTGGAGAGACAGACATAGAGAATAGACCTATGGACATGGGGCGAGGGGGGTGTATGGAGAGAGTAACATAAAGCTTACATGACCATCTTTAAAACAGCTACTTTTAAAAATGGAGACTTTGCTGTGTGGCTTAGGAAACTCATATAGGGGCTCTGTTTCAGCTTCGAGGGGTGGGATGGGAGGGACAAGGGAGGGAAGTTCCAAAGGGAGGGGATATATGTATATTTACAGCTGATTCTGTTGCGGTTTGACAGAAAACAACAAAATTCTGTAAAGCAGTTATCCCTCAATAATTTTAAAAGAATTAGACAAAAGATTTTTAAAAATTTGGTAGTCTTCAGTGTAATGTCTTGTACTTATATTCAGTTTATTCCTAGGTGTTTTGTTCTTTTAATGCTCTTTTATGTTTTATTTCTAGATTGTTCATTGCTAGTTATAGAAATATAGTTGGAGAACTGTTTATTCAATCCTTTGCCCATTTTTAACTGAGTTCTCTTTTATTGTTTGTTCACATTGTATCCTGCAAGCTTGCTGAACTTGTTTAGCTACGCTAGTTTTTCCTGTTGATTCTTAGGATTTCCTATGTACAAAATCATGCCATTCACAAATAGAATTTAAATTTTTCCAGTCTGGCTGTGGTTGGTTGGTTTGTTTGCTTGCTTGATTTTGCCTAATTGCTCTGGCTAGAACCTCCAGTGTAATACTGACTAGAACTGGCAAGAGCTGACATCTTTGTCTTGTTCCTCATCTTAGAGGGAAAGCATCAGTCTTTAGTTCTGGGCTTTTTGGAAATGGCTTTTAGCAAGTTAAGGAAGTCCCCTTCTATTCCTGGTTTACTGGAGGTTTTTTATAGCGAAAGGTGTCAGATTCTCTTAAATAGCCTCTTGGCGTTCACTGAGATAATCTTATGGGTTCCTCCCCGCCTTTGTATTAAGATAGTGTACTATAGATTGCTTTTCATGTGTTGAAGCAACCTTGCATTCCTGGGGTGAATCCCACCTGGTCACTGGCTCTTCTTTTGATTAAGCAAATGTCTTTAATTTGCAGAGCCACTTTCTCCAAAGAACTTAATTGATAATAGTTGTAAGCTGTATATTTACACACCAGGCATTGTGTCAGCTGCTCTGTCTGCGTTTAAATCTTCACAGGAACTTTACAAGGGATCACATAGAAAAGTTGCTCGGAAGTGGTGGATCTGGAATGCTTGTGAGTCTTTACACTTTAATGCCTCTCTGTGTCTGAGTGGATTGATGGAATTCTGAGCTGGAAAAGAAAATGTGAAAATTTATACCCCATTGCAGTTCTGCAAATTCAGCCCCACTGAGCCCTGGGACCTATATCATCTGAACACGCTCTTCAGAGGGAGAATGTGACGCTTTCTAGTTTGGTGAGCTGTGAAGTTTTTTGCCTCATTGGTTTCTTTCTCTTCCTCCAGAACCACCTTCTCCAGACCCTGCCCTTCCCCAAGAGGAGGACACAGAGGAGGAAGGAATGGCAGCTGGTCTCATAGCAGGGCCCCAAGTAAGTTGGAAATTTACTCCAAGAAGCAGTCTTTAAAAAAAAAACAAACAAAAACTAAGGGTGCTTTTGGTTTTAAATTACAAAAGGTACTCATGTTCTTTGTAGAAACCCTGGAAAATGTAGACAACATGCTACCCACCCCCACAGTCACCCTTACTCTTACAAAGAAATAACACTTAACATTTTGATTTATGTCCTTTTAGATACTTTTTTTGTTGTTGTTTTCCCAGAGATGATTTGTCCTGCTTTGAAACCTTTTTATTTCCACTTAGTAGAATTGGATTAATATTTCCATTTCATTAAGTGTATTCTACAATTTCCAATAAACTCCATTTCATAGTCCTTCTGTGAAGGTAAGAAATGTCTTCTCCCTTTCTTTTTCTGGACTAGACTAGGAATTGGTCTGTTTTCATTTTTAGAAAGTCTGCTCTTGGATTTCCTCATCA
The DNA here is from genome assembly GCA_006408675.1 of Madoqua kirkii. NCBI lineage: Eukaryota > Metazoa > Chordata > Mammalia > Artiodactyla > Bovidae > Madoqua > Madoqua kirkii. Next base: position 8,803 of record SJYC01026674.1, read on the forward strand.
ATTCTAATCTTTATTTAAAAAAAAAACTTTTAGTAGTTGGTGTTTTTTTTGCTTCTGCTTTCCTTAGATTTATTTTAAAATTAATATTTTTAACCTCTTGAGTTGAATCCATAATTTATTTTCTTCCTTTTTTGTTCAGATATATTGAATGTTTTTGGCTGTGGTCTTAATGTTTTTAGATATGCCAAAATTGTAGCTTTGGTTTCTTGTCTGCACATGTGGTTGGTCTGTGCCCCATGGAGGATAAAGTTTGTGTCTCTTCTCCACACAAATCATGCACGTATAGTGTAATTGCGGGGTGTAGCGCTTTAAACTCTATAAGCTCAACCTTATTAAATTACTCATTTCTTCCATACCTTTATTTTTTGGTTTATTTTGTATTAACTCTGTCAGCAACTGAGCTATTTAACATCTTTCATGGCTATCATATTTTAAATTTCTCCTTGTATTTCCTACAGTTTTTCCCTTATGAATTATATATTTGTTATTTGGTTTATAACCCTTATATCTTCATAGTGGATTTTACTGTCTTTCTATAAAAAAGACCCCCATGTTTTTAAATATTTCATTGTTTTTAAAAATGACCCTCTGTCCCATTTAAAGCATTTCTCAGTGTGAAGATGTATTGGAAGGACAGATAAAATTAGAAATCAGGAGATTAGTTAAGATTTGGGAAATGCTACTGGCTTAAAACCAGGCAGTGGTAGGGGCATGGACAGAAATGTGTGAATTCTCATGCTATTGAGGAGGAAGAACGAACATGCATTTGACTCGTGGGGAACTGCAGGGAACGGGAAGATAACCTCCAGGTGTCTGACATGGCCAACAAGGCACATGAAGCCACCATTTCCTAAGCAGATACTAGATAAAGATGTCCTCACCTCCACGCCTGTGCTCACGATGCCTCCCCTGCCTTGATCTCTCCCCTGCCTTTTCTTTCTCCACCTGAGGAACCTGCTCCTTCAAGGCCAACCTGGTGGTTGCCTTCTCTCTCTGCAGTCTTCCCTGAGTGTCCTACCCCTACCCTCCAACTAGGATTCCTCTTCCATTATCCTAGTAACTAGAATATCCTTCTCTTTCACACATTGTTACAGGTGGTTGCAAACGTGCCTGGCTCTCCTGTTTACTGTAAGGTGTCTGAGTTCATGGGAATATTTATTAAACGTTCTGCAAACATTCATCATTCACATTCTTGGCTGATTTGCAGCTGATTCCTTGCCGCATAAACTCAAGCATTCTAATTTTGTTTTCTCTGTGTTAGTACTTTTAATTCCTGAGCACCTGTTAGTTTCTGCCCAATTACTGCTCATAGATATACATATATTTCTTACTATTATATATAAAGTCTACAAGAATTATACACATGTGAAGACAGAGAGACTATTGTTTATTTTTATGCATCAGTGTCCAGTATAGCATTAGGCATATGGGAAGTGATCAGTGGTGCTTTTTTGGATCTACCCCAAGTCCTCTCAGAGACCTTTAGTAGGTTCACTAACCACACCCAGAGCCGCCAGCCTCGCTCCCTCTTCACATTCTAAGGGCTCTGGGCAAGAAGGACTGTGCTTGTTGTTTCAGGGATCCACACCTTTCCACAGTGTGACTGTAGATTTTACCCACGGGGGATGGAAGCAGTTGGCCCCTGCTCCGAGGGACAGGTTCAAGGAAGAGATGCCAGAAAAGTCCAGAAACCTGGTCTTACTGGGTAAGGAAACCATTCAAAATTCAGGATTTGTTCAGTTCTGAAAATCTGTGGTACTTCGAAGTCTCGAGTGAGCCTGAGTGGCTCTGATGCACCAGAGGGACAGTGTTTATTCCTCGTCGTTCACTAGTGAAAGGTCTCTGCATTCTGGGTTGGGAAAGGGGCAGTTTCATTTTGTTCCCCCTCGAGGCTATACCTCCACATTTTCCTGCTTCCCAGGAGGGGTCCTCCATAGTAAGTTCCCATCTTCCTAAGTAACTTGTTTTATGGGCTTGCTTAGCTCTCTGACTTGACCCCTCCATGAGGCTGTTTCTTTATCTCTTTTCAGAAATGCTGTACCAAGACTTCAGCACCATCATCTGTCTTATTTACTGCTGTGTCCCCTCAGTATATTTACTGAGTGAATGAAGTGAATGACCTGTCCGCCGCCCCCCCCCCCCCCCC
>SJYC01026675.1:0-31265 GCA_006408675.1 Madoqua kirkii
TTCCCCCCGCCCCCCCCCCCCCCCGGTTCTGGGTAGCTGTTTATACTTAGGGCAGATCTCTTAAGTCCACTTCTTTTCCCCTTTAAATAGGACTTCCAGTTTCCCAACCTGGTATGAACTCCCAGTTGGAACAAAGGGAAGGTTCATGGATGCTTGAGAGAGACGGCCTAAGGAATGCCTGTCCAGGTGAGTGAGCAAGGCAGAGTCTCAGGAGCAAACGCCCCTTTGAAAATATTTGAGTATTTTAACAACAGGGGAGGTAGGTATTGCTATCTCACTTTTATAGATGAGAAAAATAAAGCTGAGGAGGCTGACTCACTGGTTCAGAGCCTCCCAGCTAGAAAGTGGCCGGGCTGGGTTTGAAGCAACACCAGTCAGAGTCCAGAGGCCTCTGTTCCATACCATCGCCTCAGTCTCCCCATGCTGGGAGGTATCTGGAAGCACAGGTGGTGTTGCTGGCCCCCAGGAAATGAGAGTCATCTTCACTGGCCCAGCACATTCCCTGCTTCAGGGTCGCCTCACTGAGGATCTCAGTGCCCACCTTTACCCATCCTTGACCTGTGACACCGGCTGCTGATCCCCTATCTGACTGACTCTTTATTGAATTCTGCACCCCATCTTCATGGCCATGCTGGAATTTGCTAAAGAGCTGACACTAAGAAACTCAGGAAAAACAAAAGCACAGGAAACCATAGTTTCTATGTGTGTTTAGGTCTTACTGCTCATCTAAGGCTGCTCACTCCACCCTCACCTTCATATTTTTAGCCCTTGCAGGTAAATGACCTCTGGCAGGGCCTGTGGTCAGGCCCAGCTGTGGCAGGGCAGCTACTTTTGATATTTTGAAACTTAAAGCATCAGAGGTACAAATGAACTTAACAGCTTTAAGGTGACAAAATTTTAAATTTTTCTAAAAATGCAGCCTAATGCTTTTAATCTGACTATGGTTGCTATAAGTCAATGAAAACAAAACAAAGCCTCTGGCTATTTTCCACAGGGTTTATCTGCACTCTCTTCTTCCCATTTTAGTCTCTCTCTAAGCAGCCTGTCACATGTCACCTCAGTGCTTATTGTAACTGCAGGCGCCATTCGTACTTGCTGAAATACTTCCCTTCACAGGGAGCCTGGCTCTGCTGCTTCCTTCCCCCTCGCCACACCCCCTCCCAGCTCACCATCCTTTTTAGGCAGGACCTTTTCCCCTGAGTCCCAAGACCCTATATAGAACTTCAGAGATGGAATGCAGGGTTTTATGGCAAGAACTGCATTTTCCTGGGAAAAGGCTTCTTCAGTCTTAGGGGTTCAAGAGCCTAAAAAGGTTACTGAAGAAGATTCAGATCACCAAGTCATGAGAAACAAAAGTTGGGAAAAGGTGTTACCATGAAAAATCTGTGCCCTAAGGTATTAGTGTGGAAGCAACTTTGTATATGGACCCATGAAAGACACCAGGAGCTGGCTTGCTGCATATCAGCACACGGATTCAGAGTAAATCACTAAGTTGTGCTCATCTGTTTCTGTATCTCAAAAATGTGGATAACAAAACCTGTCTTATTTGACAGCACTAATACATATGAAAAAGGTGTTGACAGTGTAGGACTATATTAATTCTGTGATAAGTGAAGTAATTGGAGGAGTTTTAAATCCAGCTGTTAGAGTAACTAAAACACTGCCCCGGGGGTGTTCTACCTCTGCTCTGAGGCCCCACAGAGCACCTGGGCATCGCCGAGCCTCATGGGCGGGTTCAGGGTTCCCTGTTATTCCATCCCACCCTTCCACAGTAACAGACCCAGGGCTTGGATGTGCCTTTGCCTCACTCCTTGGTCCATGCCTGGGGTTATTAATAGCTACTGGAGGTGCAACAGAGGAGAAGATTGAGTCCCTGCTTATATACTAGCAAGGAACGTAAATAAAATGAGTAAACAAAGTAACTGGTAGAATATTGAGTAGTGGTGAGTACTGTAAGAATGGGAATACCAGTGAAGGCTATTCTGCTGCTGCTGCTGCTGCTGCTGCCGCCGCCGCCAAGTCACTTCAGTCGTGTCCGACTCTATGCAACCCCACAGACGGCAGCCCACCAGGCTCCCCCATCCCTGGGATTCTGCAGGCAAGAACACTGGAGTGGGTTGCCATTTCCTTCTCCAAGAAGGCTATTCTAGATTAGATGAATAGGAAAGACCGCTTTGAGGAGGTGACATTGGAGCTGAGATCTGAAGGAAGAGAATGAGCCAGCTGTTTGAATGTCTGGATAAGGAACATCCTGGGCCACACCATGTGTTGAAGCTTCGAGTGGAAATTAGTTTAACTTGTGTTAGGATCAGAAGACCCTAAGACTCAGTAAACAAGAGAGAGTGCTGGGCAGGGCAGCAGATCATATAACGTTCAGAGGCCATGGAAGGCGTTCAGGTTTTATCCAAGTAGGAAGATAGGAAGCCATTAAAGGTGTTGAGCACAAAAAGGATAATATTTGATTTGTGTTTGGGAAGATAACCTGTGGAGACTAGACTTTCAGGGTTAAAGACCAGAGGCAGGGAGATCAGTTAAGACATAACAATAAGAGGATGGTGGTGGGTCAGGACAAAGATTCAGGGCATACTTGGTGTTAGAGCCAACAGGACTCACCAGGGATTGGATATGAGAGACAAGGCATTAACGGTGACCCTGGTCTGAGCAGCTGGGTGAATGGAAAGGCTCACTAAGTCACTGACTAGAAAGGGAAAATCACTTCTATTTTGGGGTATATTCGGTTTGAGATATTATTAGAGTGTCTTATACAGGAGCCCAGAGAAGGCAATGGCACTCTACTCCAGTATTCCTGCCTAGAAAATCCCATGGATGGAGGAGCCTGGTAGGCTGCAGTCCATGCTAAGGGTTGGACACGACTGAGCAACTTCCCTTTTACTTTTCACTTTCATGCACTGGAGAAGGAAATGGCAACCCACTCCAGTGTTCTTGCCTGGAGAATCCCAGGGATGGGGGAGCCTGGCGGGCTGCCGTCTATGGGGTTGCATAGAGTCGGATACGACTTAAGTGACTTAGCAGCAGCATACAGGAGCCGGCACTCAGGGGAGAGATGAGCTGAGGCAAGACAGTTCATGAACATCACATGGTCTTTTTTTCCTCTGTGGCCGGGCATGCCGTATCTTAGTTCCCCAACCAGGGATCAAACCTGTGCCCCTGCAGTGGAAACACAGACTCCTAACCTGTCCTAACCTTAATTGCTCCTTTCTCCCACTGTTTCTTTTATTACCATTTTTCTTCTTCCCATCTTTGACTCAGATAAGACAGTCAGTTTTTGAGAGCTGTCAGAGTCATCTAAGGCCTAATACCAAGTGACATAGAATACCTTCAACCTGAAACAGGGACTTCTGTGCTCTTGGTAGACTGGGCTTCAAATGCACATGCAACTTACAGGGAAAACTACTTAATGGGAAACATTTACAAGACAAAGGTTCAAGATAATAACAAGCAGTCATAGAACACTTGCTGTCCTGGGTCATTTGTGTTTTAGCTCATTTAGTTCTCATAATTCTGTAAGAGAGCTACATTCACAGATAATAAATCGAGGGTATAGTAGTTTGCCCAAAGTCGTATCAATAGTAGGAGGTAGGGCCAAAATTTGAACCCAGGCAGCCTGGGTCAAGGTTCTCTATAGAAATTCAAATAAAGGGCACCTGAAACTAACCCATTTTCCTAAATAAGGTAGAAACAGGAAGAACCATTTCAGGAAAATTGACCCTTGAGAAAAGAAGCTCCATTGCCCTCCCTATAACTCCACTCCCCTTAGCTATAAGCCTCTATGGAGACAGACAGATGTCTGGGACCAGAGGGTTCAATTAGTTTTAACACTTGCCAAATATAGAATCTGCCTGGAAAACAGCAGCCAAAGTTCATTCCCTGGGTCGGGAAGATTCCTTGAAGAAGGAAATGGCAACCCACTCCAGTATTCTTGCCTGGATAATCCCATGGACAGAGGAGCCTGGCGGGCTACAGTCCATGGGGTCACAAAGAGTCGGACTAAGCAACTAACACTTACATACACATCCTGGGTGAAACATGGAACCAGTCCACAAACAGGCTTAGCCCAGCTCCTTCAGCCTTCATATTGCAGTATCTTCTACCGCCCAAAGAATTTTTAAAATTACTTTTCTAAATTTTCTTCAGATTGGAAGATTTTATCTGAATCACCACCTGAGCAAGACATTTCTGAAGAATCATTCCAAGATCCAAGTGTAGAGATGCCTTTTGGGGTGTCAGAGCACAGGAACAGTGAACTGGGGAAAAGCCTCAATCTGAGACCAGTCCTTTCTCCACAACAGAGAGTTCCTACAGAAGTGAGATCCCATAAATGTGACACACACACAGAGAGCTTTGGGAATAATGCAGGTACAGGTAAACCGCACAGAGCGAAGCCGTACACGTGTAACGAATGTGGCAAGGCCTTCAGTTATTGTTCTTCCCTTTCTCAGCATCAGAAGAGCCATACTGGGGAGAAGCCATACGAGTGCAATGAATGTGGGAAGGCCTTCAGCCAGAGTTCATCTCTTATTCAGCACCAGAGGATTCACACTGGAGAGAAACCTTATAAATGCAGTGAATGTGGGAGAGCCTTCAGCCAAAACGCAAACCTCACAAAACACCAGCGAACTCATACTGGAGAAAAGCCCTACAAATGTACCGAGTGTGAGAAAGCCTTCAGTGACTGTTCAGCCCTTGTTCAGCACCAGAGAATCCACACTGGAGAGAAGCCTTATGAGTGTAGCGACTGTGGGAAGGCATTCCGCCACAGTGCAAATCTTACCAACCACCAGCGGACTCACACAGGGGAGAAGCCCTACAAGTGCAGAGAATGTGGGAAGGCCTTCAGCTACTGTGCGGCATTTATTCAGCACCAGAGAATCCATACAGGGGAGAAACCCTACAAATGTAACGCATGTGGGAAGGCCTTCACCAGAGTGCAAACCTCACAAACCACCAGAGGACTCACACTGGAGAGAAACCCTACAAGTGTAGTGAGTGCGGGAAAGCATTCAGCCAAAGTACAAACCTTATAATCCACCAAAAGACTCACACTGGAGAGAAACCTTATAAATGTAATGACTGCGGGAAATTCTTCAGTGAGAGCTCTGCCCTTATTCGGCATCATATAATTCACACAGGAGAAAAGCCCTATGAGTGCAATGAGTGTGGGAAGGCATTTAACCAGAGCTCATCCCTTAGTCAGCATCAGCGAATTCACACTGGTGTGAAACCCTATGAATGTAGAGAGTGTGGGAAGGCCTTCAGGTGTAGTTCAGCTTTTATTAGACATCAGAGACTCCATGCTGGAGAGTAACTGGGAACATAAGTGGATGGGGACCTGACTGGTAATTTGAAGGCATCTCGGGACATCTGATGTAAAGGCTTAGCCCAGAGCCACATGCAAAAGCACCTTTTAATAGTCACTATTTTATACCTTGCATGTGGTGCTCCTTTATCAACACTTGGTAAGCAGAGACTGCCCAGCTCCAATTACACTGCTTTCAAGATTTACCTTTAACTCAGAAATGGTTTATAAAGAATGAGTCAGGGACTTGGTTTGTACTTAAGGCCAGGTATCTTGTCTGTCATAGTCATCTCTGCTTGAATGAACCAAGAGCAGTGGCTGGGAACAAGTACTCCCCATAACAGGGCCACTAAGGTATCAGATTTGGGGGAGTGGAGTCAAGTCAGGATGAGGACCCCAGGGCCAATTGTTGCTAGAATGGGGATGGAAGAGACTCCCTGATGCTGTACACAGCCTGCCCTTTCTGAGCTGTTCAAGGGAACTGACAAGTGTTTACTGTCAAGAAAAGCGCGATTGAGGGTGCACCCTCAGCAAGGTGCCTGCCTTTAAGTGGAGTCCCTGTGGAGGGGGGCTTCCCTGGTGATTCAGCTGGCAAAGAATCCCCTACAATGTAGACCAGGGTTCCATCCCTGGGTTGGGAAGACACCTGGAGAAGAAACAGCTACCCAGTACAGAACAAAAGTTATCTTTTTCCACCTGGGTAAGATATATCTTCTTCTACCTGGAATAAAATAGCCACAGCATGTTACAGACCTAAGGCTATTAACTATAATATATATTATTATAATGTATAGTTAACAAGTCATATTAACTATGACTTTCACTTTAGAGGGAGGGCTAACAAGACTGGGGCCATCTGACAGCAGCCATGCTTTTCTGGTTCAAAGGAAAGTGGGTCATTTTTCCTTTCCCGTCTTCCTGACAGCCCAGTTACCTTGGATCAAGCTCTTTAGCCTGTGGGCCTGCTTCTTTCTCCTTTATACCAGCAGTGTAGATCCTAACTGCTATCTACTTATCTGCTTCCCTGGTGTCTTTTGATAAGGATGGTTGATTCCCCATTAGTGGTCTAATGTGAGATGGTTGTCACCCAAGGCCTCCAGCTTTGATTCCTTGATGACTTTGCCCCATGTCTTGGAACCTTTCATCACTTCAGAGATCTCAGATAGTCCTTTCCAGTAAAGGAAGTTTTCCACACCTGCTTGCAAACCTAAGCTTCCCTGGTGGCTCAGACAGTAAAGCATCTGCCTGCAATGCTGGAGACCCAGGTTCAAACCCTGGGTCAGGAAGATGGCAACCCCCTCCAGTATTCTTGCATGGGGAAATCCTATGGACACAGGAGCCTAGCAGGCTACAGTCCATGGGGCTGCAGTCTGAGCGCGCACACACACACAATGCAAAAATGGGAGGAAAGCAACTAGAAATGGAGATCATAGGGCTGTCATTCCTCCCCCTAGTTGCCCCTTCCAGGTTGCTATTTCAAGCTTGTCTCAGCACCTAGGTGTTTGATGTTCGTTTGTTGCATATTAAATCAAGTGAGTGAGGAACTCTAGATAGAAAATCAGATAGTAGCCTGTTCCAAGCTCCTCCGCCCATGGAATTTTCAAGGCGGGAGTACTGGAGTGGGTTGCCATTTCCTTCTCCAGGGAATCTTCCCAACCCAGGGATCGAGACTTTAACCTTGCTTTTACATCAACTTGAGATCAATTGAGGACCATAAACATCAGGTTCTTTGGTTGTCCCATCAGTAATTCTGAGCCCCAGCTGTGTGCTGGGATGGACAGTAAAGCCCTGGGCCTGCAACCCACCAACTGAGTAAACTGGTTTGGGAAGCGCTCCTTCTACACATATTTTCTACTGTATTCAACTCCCAAGTTTTCTTTCTGCCCAACAGTATTTTCTTGAGGTCAGAATTCTGTTGTCCTGACTGCTGCTTCATCTGTCACCTTGGCCCCATTGACCACAAAGACTAGGCCACGCCCCCCCCCCCCCAGGAAGAAGCTACATCAGAAAGTCCACTGGTTGTCAAATGATCCTTTATTTTTCTTTTTCCTTTGCAGTTCTTAACTCTGTGGGGGGAAAAAAGAAACCTCTCAATAACAGGACAAAAAACTTTATCCCCCACTACTGAGAATTTCTAGAACTTTCTACAGTATCTCAAAGGATACATTAGCTCCACCCCCAGTCTTCACCTTAATTTTAACCATATCAGTGCATTAGTGACTTACAGCAGGGCACTCCACTGCGCCACTGTTGATATCATCTATGATGTCATGAGGGTGGCGGCCATCAACATTGCAGCCCACAGACTGGGCAGTCCCCAGAATCTCTTTAATGGTTCCTGTCATTAAGAAAACATGCAATCAGGGGAAGTCAGTCCCTCGCAATTCTCAGATACCAGAGGGAATACAGGTGAGGAGAGGAACAAGGAGTAACTATTTTATGGATTACAGGAATAATTATTACTGCTCCCCTAATCCAAAACTCAGCATTCAGTATTATTTAAAATCTCCAAGTGCAAAACTGGCCACAGATCCCATTATACCCAGACTCAAACCACAGACACTCCAATTCTAACTGGGAAAAGGCCACTAAAGGAATACATCTCAAGTTACAGCTAAGGTGGCCCCAAACTGTTCTACTCTTACCAGAAAGTTCTCTAGCTAGAGACCGATGCCGCATCTGCCGGGCAATGTTGACGATCTCATCAAAAGTGATGTTACCACTGTGCTTAACTGCATAAAATAAAAAAGAGCAAAAGCTTTGTTACCACCTGAGGCCAGGGCAGACCACAGTCCATCTTCTCTCATCCATTTCTAGCCTGTTCCCATGCTTTCGGCACAGAGTCATCCACATGAAGAACAACCCTGTTTCCTAAGCTGGGGTTATTTTTAGCTCACCACTGGATTGCACCAGCCAACAGAAAAATGGTCAGGTGCAGTGGCGGGTGGCTGGACACAAAATCAAGTTTTGCTAACCTTACATGGAAGGGACTGTTTTAAAGAGAAAAAAAGTGACAAGTTAAAGCTGTCCATGTGTCATCCAGCTAGGGAGCTACCCTTCCCCAATTACTGGTTACCTGTTTCTTCACCCTGTTTGACAGTTCCCTCCTGTAAGTTCTGAGGGGATCTGTTCCACACCAGTGACTGGGCAGAGCCACAGGGCACTTGTTGGCAGTGCCTGGCTCTGTAACAGCTTAACATCAAACACCTGTGCCATCCTTGTTTCCTTAAAGGGAGCAAGTACAGCTGTCTATTACACTGGAAACACTACCACCCACAAATTACCAGGGGAAAAAACCACTCACTGTTTTTCTGCTTCTTTCTGTCCCTTGGTGGTTCCTTGAGGGCTTTGATGATCAGGGCAGAAGCAGACGGTACCACCTCAATCTGCAGAATAGATTCTCCATGTGAATAAGCCCTATGCTACCCTCTCACAAGAAAGAACCGATAATAGCATGCACTTTGGCTCTCAGAACCACGGGCCAGACACTGTTTACCAAATGCACATTCAAGCTAACTTTCACAACCAGAAACACAGCCTACCCTTCCCCAGCAAACGCTGATTTGCTCAATGTCTCAAAAGTGAGAAGAGTTAATATTTAAACCATGCTCTTAAAACAGCCCTCCCCACAAATAAAACCTGCCTCCCAGGTGTCCCCACCTGAGCCTTCCCTCAAGCCAAGTACCTGGGCTTGTCTGTTCTGAATGGTCAGTTTCACTGTAATCCTCAGACCCTTCCAATCACCAGTTGCCTTGGCAATGTCATCACCGACCTTTTTTGGAGACTGTAGAAATACAAGGTATATAATCACACGGTGCCCTAACTGAAACTGATCTGAACACTTAACTATGCCTACCTAGTCAAGGTATGGCTACCACCATAATTAAATTGGACAATGAGGCTATGGGTTTAGTTTATCCAAGGCTGTAACCTTGAGGTTTAAGGCCACAATGGGGCCATGTAGATCTATGTGGTTTCTTTTACATTTGGATCACCAGGGGATCTTTAAAGATAGCATGGTCCTGGTGTCTGAACAATCCTAATCAACCTACGGGGATGTGGTCTGGGCATGTGCACTTTATAATTCCCTGACGAGAATTATATAAAGGAGGTTAAGCAATGAAGAATTGAAGCTTTTGAAAAACTGCTTTTGGAGAAGACTCGTAAGAGTCCCTTGGGACTGCAAGGAGATCCAACCAGTCCATCCTAAAGGAAATCCGTCCTGAATATTCATTGGAAGGACTGATGCTGAAGCTGAAACCCCAATCCTCTGGCCACCTGATGCATGCAAAGAACTGACTCATTTGAAAAAGACTGATTCTGGGAATGGATTGAAGGCAGGAAAAGGGAACAACAGAAGATGAGATGGGTGGATGGCATAACCGACTCAATGGACATGTTTAAAGTTCCGGGAGTTGGTGATGGACAGGGAGGCCTGGAGTACTGCAGTCCCGGGGTCGTAAAGAGTCAGACATGCCTGAGCGACTGAACTGAACAGGAGAGGTGTCCAGTGAGCGCTAGCTGAGCTAAGGGACAACGAAGAGTAAGGCGGCCACTGCTTAAGCAAAACCATGATGGGATAACTTTTCAGTCAGGAGACCACTGCCCAAAAAATAAAGACCTAATTGCATTCAAGAAAAAAAGAGACGAAATAAGTCCAACCCTACGTGTTAGTCACTCAGTCGTGTCAGACTCTCTGCAACCCAATAGAATGTAGTCCACCTGGGATTTTCCAGGCAAGAATACTTGAGTGGGTTGCCATTTCCTTCTCCAGGACGGTAGGTAAAGCCAAGCGTATGAATCAGTAGATTGAAAGCAGAGTTAATACTAGTTACTGAAAAGCGGCTGCCCACAATACAGAAGACCCAGGTTCGATCCCTGGGGTCGGGAAGATCCTCTGAAGAAATGGCAACACACTCCAGTATTCCTGCCTGGAAAGTCTGAACAGAGAAGTCTGGTAGGCTACAGTCCATGGGGTCGCAAACTGTCAAACAGGACTCAGCCACTTCACTTCACTGTTAACGTTCACAAAGGTCTTCATCTCACACCCCATTCAATCCTCCAGCTGCCATATGGATATTTCCCTAAGAAACAGACCAAGCAGACAACAGTTTTCACTCTTTGACTTCAAAAACCTCCTCTATCCCATCCCTCATGGACCCTCAGAGCAGCAACTAAGACACACGAAAACTACAGGTTCAAAGTAGCAGATTCCACCTTTATATAAACCTTTCTGCGGCAGCTGGTGCCAGTTCAGTGGCTCGGAGGCCTAGTAGGGGATGACAATCTGTCCCCGTCAGCAGCACCTCAGAGGCAATCGTGTCTCCGCAGGCTGGAGTCTTACCCAGTAAGTGGCCCCCTCCCCCGAGGATGACTTACCAGACCCAGAGGGCCGATCTTAGGGGCCAGGGCAGACGTGGCACCGACTTCCCCACCGGTACACCTCAGGTACACTGGAAGAAAGAATGAATTAGTGCCTCCGCAGAAGGGGAGCCCAAATCACAGCCTCCCCTCCGCAGTCCTCTTGGCGGGCCTGGCTGCGCCACCGTTTGCCTTTTCTGGGAAAAATGTCCAGAGCGGGGAGCTAGGCAAGACACCCCTCCAGCCGAGGCGAGAACTGCTCCAAGCGCCACGTGGGACGGCGGCCTTGGGTTTAGCCACCGCTGCCGAGGCCCACACAGCTTCGGTTTGGGGGCAGTCCCACCGTCGGCCAACCCAGCCTAGGGAGAAGCGCCCGGAGACAAACCTTACCCTAAGGCGTGCGGGCTGCGAAGCAGCCACAGATCCGAGGCCCACTAAGAGTAAGAGAGTCGGCCACAAGCGCACAGCGCCCTGAACGCAGCACCAGAGGGCAGGCCCTAGGAGGCAGCGGCCTTGAGGCCCAACGTGGGAAAGACCATCGCGGCGGGGGCCGCGGGCCAGACGGAAGACGGGGAGGGATGCCGCATCCCGAAGCCCCGGCCGCATCTAAAGCACGCACCGACTTTGATCTCGTTGGGGTCGAACTTAGGCGGCATGGTGGAGGCGGCTGGTGTCGGATGAACCCGGATTCGGGACGACCGAAGAAAGTTGCACCTTTGCCTCCTCCGAGCCGAAAGCCGAAAGACCGGAAGGTGGGACTTTTGCGCCGGATATAGACCCGAAAGCGCGACTGTCGCGAGAACTGCCGTCTCCGCCCAACCTTCCAGCGACGCCCTTGCCGCCATATTGCTTGTGGGCAGGCACCTGAGGCTAGCGGCTGGAGAACCCGGCACCGCGGTGAGCTGTGGCTAGGGGGTTTGAAGGGGGGGTTCGAGGCAGTTGTCCCTGAGAAGGCAGACAACAGAGGACTGCTCCCGAAATCCCAGGCCCCGCTGTTCCCCATTCTCCCTTATCCTGAGGGTCACCCCACAGTCCCAGTCACCCAATCCCAGAGCCCCTCCCCTCTCCTAAAGTCCGCATCGTATTCCGAGACCTCTTGGCCACAGCGATCTCGGGCCACCTTCTAACTCCTTCGTGATGTATGCATTTTAGCTATTAGAACAATTTTGTTAAGAGTCTAAATCCGGTCCAACTCTTAACTCTTAAGATTCTGCGGTCTTCGGTCTCAGACTTCGTCATCCTGGTCTGCATGACTTTCTGAGATTCTGAATTTCGATCCCCAGTTCCTTCGTTTGGAGGATACCAGACTGCTCCGCAGGGGACGTGCAGTGCCCAGTGGCCTGCCACCCCACGTCCATGACCAAGCCCTGCGAGTGATCGGCCTGCCTTCAGGTCCACCGGAGGGAACAACCGTCGGGGACCTGATTATCTGCACAGAAAGGTTGGGCACTGCCCACTCCAGGCTGGGGAGGATGGGTGTGGCTCTTCCTATCTAGGCTGGACGTCAAGGGGGGATGGTGAGGAATGCATATCAGGGAGCAAATAGAGAAGAGCTGATCTAGGAGGGATGGGAGAGAGGTGGCCGTTGGGGAGGAAGCGAAGGAAGGGTAGCCATTGGGGAGCAGAAGGATAAGAGCTGGTCATTAAGGAGAGATGGGGGAGGACTGGTTTTAAATCACTCCCCATCCCTGCAGACAGGTGGGGCCACAAGAGGGGCCTGAGCCAGCTCTGCAGGCTAGGCCAGCTCTCCAGACAGCCCACGCCTCTGTGGGCAGAGACCTGTGATCTTTGCCCCTCCCCTGAGGAGGAGGTATCTGTCTTCTTCAACTGCATCTCACCCTGGCCCCTCTCTGCCCTGCTCTTTCTACTCTCCTAGGCCCTGAATAAATGATTGTTAGATGTGTGGTGGTATGTGATTAACACTGTGCCAGGTACTGTGTTATGGGTTTTACAAATATGGAAATCACTGGCTCCAAATAGAACCAGGTGTTGGAAACATTATATTACTCACACTTTACAGATGAGGAAACTGAGGCTCAGAGAGGTGAACCAAGGGGACATGGCTAGTGGGTGGCCGAGCTGGGATTCAAAAACAGTTGAACAAACAAGCAAAATTATCCCAGTGTCCATGCTATTAACCATAAGCTTCTGGGTATGAGTGCATCCTGACCCACTGATGTTCCATATCAAGTGCTGACATTTTCTGATACCGGGCAGGCAGTGAGTTCAGGAGAGTGTGTACTGGGTGTGTGCTAAGTTATTGAAGCACCAAGGAGTTGGGCAAACGCCACGGGATCAGGACTTGAAAGAGCAGAGGTTCCAGACTGGTTTGGACTACAGTCCAGCTGTATAACCAGATAGCTGAACTTGATGAGCATCAATTTTGTTACTATAAAGAGGGCTGTAGTGAGAATAAGATGGGATCATAATAACTGGGAGAATGGCAAATTACCTGAGAATATTTATTGATAATTCAGAAACACCTTTGGTTATGATGTAGTTGAGTTCCCCAGGACCAAGGAGAGCGCTGGCTAAAGCCAGTGGCATTTGGTGGTTTGCTGAGGCCACTCTGATAGTGCTTCAGGGGTTAGAAGTGATTCATCAGCCAAGGCTGTTAGAGTCCTCAAAAAGCCTCCTTGAAGAGGACCTGAGGAAACATCTCCAGATCAACCCCCTTGTCTAACGTGGAGGAGAGATGGGGCCCCTGAACGGGGAATGGGTATGTCAGGGGCTCACAGTGGGTCAGGGGCAAAAGTGGGCTCAAAGCCAGGTCACCTGGCTTGCTGTTGTGCTTTTCCACATCCTGCTGCTGCTTGTTTAGTCAACAAAGAACAAATGGTATTGAGCACCTGCTGTGCCAATGCGGGGGCACAGATGGATGGTCAAGATGTACATGGCCCTCAAGGAGCATATAATCCAGCAGATGAGTTCCGTGCTCTTGTTACTGTACTCTGTCCAGGGTGTTGGGGGCGGAGACAGATGCCCCAGGGCCTCACCCTTCTCCTCCGCCCTAGTGTGGTGAAGATCGCTCTAGGAAAAAGGAAGGATGCCACTCTTCTTCCGGAAGCGGAAACCCAGCGAGGAAGCTCGGAAACGCCTGGAGTACCAGATGTGTCTGGTGAGGGAAATGGGTTTCCTCCAAGTCTATGCCCATCTCCACCTCCGCCCTAGGTGGCAAGGCTCCACGCTGCATTTCCCATCTGCAGACTGACCGCGCTTGGTGTGACTTGTTCACATTCTTCCCTGCCGGACCTCAAGCCCAAATAAAGCCAGGATCGTTGGTGCACCTTCAGAATGGACTAGTTAAACCAGGAGGGTGTCTGTGATTCTTTGAAGCCATTAATCCTATGTTTCTTTGCCTGATTTATCCACCCTGGAAGGATGTTTTGCTTGAATCCTTTTCTTTTGCTTTCTTCTTTTTAAAACAATCTATTTATTTGCCTGCACTGGGTCTCAGTTGCGGCACGCTGTGCTTTTAGTTGTGGCATGTGGGATTTGGTTTCCTGACCAGGGATTGAACCCCGGCCCTCTGAATTGGGAGTGCGGAGTCTTAACCACTGGATACCAGTAAAGTCCTGGAAGTTGCCCCCGCCCCCGGCTTTTTTAAAAATTCTTTTTATCCCTAGGCAAAAGAAGCTGGAGCAGATGACATTCTTGACATCTCTAAATGTGAACTCTCCGAGGTAAAGTGGGGTGGTTGGTGTTCTGCTTGTGAAGTTTTATCTGCTCTCTTTCTTGGCTCTGCTGTCCCTGGGAAATGATAGATGTGGACTGAGACTTTTAAGAGGCCAGAAGCTCTAGTCAAGAGATGTTTCCTTAGCTTTTGTTTTTGTGAGAGAAAACTGAGATGATCTTTTGGTCTCAGCATGGTCTTCAAGAGTCAGAGTCCAGAAAATGCACCCACAGATTCCTGAGGCCTTGGGAGAGCCTGGGATTCTCTGTAGGACATCAGAGATCTGTCTTTTGCCCCTCGGAGTTCATGATGGGGATGGGGTGGGTAGTTGGGGAAGTCACCAACAGCTGATTGAAAGGGCTGACCACCCAGTGCGGCTTTCTCCCAGGCTTCCCAAGGCTTAGACTTACTTCCTGTCCCTTCTTCCTGCCACTCAACAGGTTAAACACTGGCAGGAGGGGAGGCACTGATTCTTCTTTATCTTATCTTAGATTCCATTTGGGGCTTTTGCAACATGCAAAGTTCTGCAGAAGAAGGTGAGACGGATCTACATTTTCAGAAAAGTATTCATGACACGTTTGCTTGTTTGAAATCAGGTGGGGATCCTGGGGTAGACACCCCTCTTCTCTCTGAATGGCACACTTTCCACCTGCAGTGGCGTCCTCACAGGGGAGCAGGCCCTGGCATCAGGCAGCTCTGGCTGGGCCCCTCCTGAATTGGGCAACTTCCTTACACTCTTACATCTCAGTTTCTCCATCTGTGAAAGGAAGACATCCATCGTTCTCCACTCGCAGAGCTATTATGAGAATTAAATGAATGACAGAGAGGTAGAGATAAAGATGTAAATGGCCTGAGTAGAGTGCCTGCCACAGAGTGGACACTGAATAACCGCATCGTTAGTAAAAATCACAAGGATTGAACCCCGGCCCTCTGAATTGGGAGTGCGGAGTCTTAACCACTGGACTACCAGTAAAGTCCTGGAAGTTGCCCCCGCCCCCGGCTTTTTTAAAAATTCTTTTTATCCCTAGGCAAAAGAAGCTGGAGCAGATGACATTCTTGACATCTCTAAATGTGAACTCTCCGAGGTAAAGTGGGGTGGTTGGTGTTCTGCTTGTGAAGTTTTATCTGCTCTCTTTCTTGGCTCTGCTGTCCCTGGGAAATGATAGATGTGGACTGAGACTTTTAAGAGGCCAGAAGCTCTAGTCAAGAGATGTTTCCTTAGCTTTTGTTTTTGTGAGAGAAAACTGAGATGATCTTTTGGTCTCAGCATGGTCTTCAAGAGTCAGAGTCCAGAAAATGCACCCACAGATTCCTGAGGCCTTGGGAGAGCCTGGGATTCTCTGTAGGACATCAGAGATCTGTCTTTTGCCCCTCAGAGTTCATGATGGGGATGGGGTGGGTAGTTGGGGAAGTCACCAACAGCTGATTGAAAGGGCTGACCACCCAGTGCGGCTTTCTCCCAGGCTTCCCAAGGCTTAGACTTACTTCCTGTCCCTTCTTCCTGCCACTCAACAGGTTAAACACTGGCAGGAGGGGAGGCACTGATTCTTCTTTATCTTATCTTAGATTCCATTTGGGGCTTTTGCAACATGCAAAGTTCTGCAGAAGAAGGTGAGACGGATCTACATTTTCAGAAAAGTATTCATGACACGTTTGCTTGTTTGAAATCAGGTGGGGATCCTGGGGTAGACACCCCTCTTCTCTCTGAATGGCACACTTTCCACCTGCAGTGGCGTCCTCACAGGGGAGCAGGCCCTGGCATCAGGCAGCTCTGGCTGGGCCCCTCCTGAATTGGGCAACTTCCTTACACTCTTACATCTCAGTTTCTCCATCTGTGAAAGGAAGACATCCATCGTTCTCCACTCGCAGAGCTATTATGAGAATTAAATGAATGACAGAGAGGTAGAGATAAAGATGTAAATGGCCTGAGTAGAGTGCCTGCCACAGAGTGGACACTGAATAACCGCATCGTTAGTAAAAATCACACTCATTCATTCTGGTCAATTAGGGAAGGTTAAGAGTGGAATGAATGATTTTTCAGAAAGGCATTGCAGCCTTGAATGCAGGTAGGTAAAAGTATTCTTAATGTGTCTAAAAGCAGGTAGGTAAAATGTGTTCTATGCCAACAGAGGAGTGAGCTTGACATTGGAAGAATCCATGTAAGGGTCAACGCCTAACAAAAATAGTAGCATGTGACTCTGATTGAGCATCCGACCATGTCCCAGCCCTGGACTGAGTGCTTTCTGTCTGTTAGCGTTAGCAGCCCTCAGAGGCAGGAATTTATCATTCTCTCTTTTCCACAAGGGGCTTCCCTGGTAACTCAGTGCTAGAGAATCCACCTGCTAACGCAGGGTTCGATCCATGGGTCAAGAAGGTCCCCTGGAGAAGGAAATGGCAACCCACTCCAATATTTTTTCCCAGAGAATCTGTGGACAGAAGAGCCTAGTGGGCTACAATCCATGGGGTCGCAAAGAGTCAGACATGACTGAGAGACTAGACAAGAATGACATTTTCCACAGATGCTGCTGAAGCTGAGGGACGTTAAGCTCGGGACAACTGCACGGGGATCCCTTCTCAGGATGGAAGGAAGAATTAGACCTCTGAGGTCCCTTTCAGTCTTGAGATTCCAGAGTTTAAGGTCATCTGGTTTTCCCGTGTTTGGAGACGTCGCTTGTGATGTCTACAGAAGAGAGCGCTGGGCTGGGCTGACCGCTGGTGCCCAGTGCTGCGCCAGCTGCCTCGCCTCCAACCTCCCTCCCTGCAGCTCTGCTTCAGCCTAACACGCCGAAACTCTTTCCCACACAGGTGTTGATCGTCCATACGAATCTGCTCACCTCCCTGCTCCCTAAATCCTGCAGCCTCCTGAGTCTCGCCACCATCAAGGTACCAGGGCCTTGCTCCCAGGGGGCAGCCAGCATGCCTGTCCCATCACGTCTCGGCTGTCAGAGTTTATGCCAGACGTGCCTCACGTCATCGGGACTCTGGGCGTGATCAGCATGCTTCATCGGGTCCTCCTCTGGGCCTGTGTGCCGTGAGGTTGCAGAGAGAACCACCCGCAAGCCCCACCCTCAGGGAGCTTACCGCTAGGTGGAAAGGCAAACCATAAACTCATAGCAAGCGAACTGGCAGAGAACAGGGAGACCGATGGGCCCAGACAGGAAGCAAGTCAGTACGTGGAAGCGCGGTGAGCTGAGTGAGTCCCTCCTGACAGCTCCCCCAGGACAGGCTGGGATGTGGCCACAGTGGACTGGAGGCAGGACCCCTGGTCTGTTCCCCATAAACTTGAGCTGTGACCAAGGGTATGCACGTGGCAGTGTAGAGACTGGCAACGGAGGCATCAAAGTGATTTTTATGGCTAATGCTGGTGTGTAGGGACTGGGGGTAGTTCTCACGTCACTTTATTGTTCTGGTCCAACACGCTTTATTTTTATAAGCAGAAGAAAGAGAACATTAAAAAGCTTTCATATTCGTATATATTTATATTTCATGTATATGTATTTTATATGTATACATATATATATACCCCATTTTGCTCATCTTCATTGTTAGAAATATTAGCAAATACAGTTAAGCATAAGGGAAAACATAATTTCACACTCTAGAGAACTGCTATCAATATTTTATTGCCTATTTGGTAGTCTTTTACTATGCAAATATATATCTAGACCATGAGAAGTTTTCAACATGAATATGTACACACACTGTATAAATAAGAATGAAATGGTATAATACTTACAAAAACAAAAGATGGAGTGGTCCTTTAGTTGGGGAGGAAGGGGTTGGTACTCTTGGTTTGAATACCAGAGGTCCGGGGCCACCCCACCACACCCTGTCTCCCTGGAGCCTGAAATCGCGGGGGCTTTCAGTCAGGGACTTTGGGTGTTCCACTTGTCTCCCTTCCGCAGGTTCTGGATCTTCATGATAACCAGCTGACAGCCCTTCCCGACGACATAGGGCAGCTGACGGCCCTGCAGGTACGGCTGCAGGAGACACAACCCACCTCTGACCCCCTAAGTAAGAAACTGCAGCCTCCAGACCCAGAATGTTCTGGTCACGCTTCAGCCAGGACTCAGGTGCCGCTGGCTCCTCTGCCTTGACTACTGAGGTGCCCAGGGACGGCGTCAGCCTTGCAGTCTGGGCTGTGGGCATCTCTCCACCGAATTTTTGGCACGTGCGTTGGGATTGCGTCGTTAGCTTCCACAACGTTACAGGAAAAGAGCACCCAGCAAGTCCACCATTTCCAAGTGATGAGTTCAGCTCTCTGGCTGAGTGTCTCACTTCTGCTTCTTGTCAGTGGCAGCCCCTGCGTTTATCAAACGCCTGCTGCATGCCAGCACCAAGCTAAGCATTTCACTTGCGTCGTCAACCAATTGCTCACAGCCCCTCTGAACACATGTCAGCACCATCCCCAGTTCACAGAGGAGGACGGCCCGTCCTTTTTTACACACGTGTTTTTGTATAGTTGGTGCAGTCGCTGTTCTGTAGCTTTTGGATACCTGATAACTTACAGCCATCCTTTGGTTCATCGAATATTCATCTGCCACATTCTTTTTAACGTGGGTGCCTTCCCATCGTATCTGCTTATTTTTAACGGTTACTTTATGTGTCTTCCTGTCAGCCTTGCTCACCTCACGGTGCCACCAGTCAGCCCGGGTTTCAATCCTGGCTCCCCCAGCTGCTGGCCCTACAGCCTCAGGCAGGTCCCACTGCCTGGATGCAGCTCAGCTTCCTTCTGTTCACTCTGGGATAACAAGGCTTCTTCGTGTGCCCCCTCACCTGGATCCCCTTATTATCAGGTGTTTGTGGTCAGTATAAATGGTACAGCCTCAGCAAAAACTCGGTTCAAAGGCTAGCATTGCCTTTGGACACAGGACTTCACCACTCCGAGCCTCAGTTTTCTCATCTCTTAGATGGGATCGTGACAATTGGTGTCTTCCTCACAGACCTGTCAGGAGATAAAGATGTGGATGTGGTGCCCAGATGATGCCTGGCTGGAAGCAGGGTAGGCATTATTGTCTGTGTGTGTGCCTTCTCTTGCCACTCTCCCTCTCTCTTAGGTCTTAAACTTGGAAAGAAATCAACTGACCTGTCTCCCACGTTCCATTGGGAACCTGATCCAGCTCCAGACCCTCAATGTGAAAGGTAGGGGGCCAGGAAGCCCTGTCCACGTGACCCTCGGTCTGCTCTGAGCTGACCCAGCTAGTGTCCCCAGGGTGCCTGTCCTGGGACCCAAACTGTCGGACCTCCTTTGTGGTCAGTGTATCTCCATGGTAACCAGGGACAGAGTGTGTGGAGGGTTCCTGGAGCTCCTCCCAGCCGGGACCTTACAGGGAGGAAAGGTCTTATAGGGAGGTTTGTGTTTAGAACCATGGGTGATGGACGGTGAGAGTGTGGACTGACTGGGTGAGAGCCATTCTGAATATCCCTTCCCACCCAGTGAGGAGCACTTCCATACTCGGAGGTGCCACAAGTGTGTGTGAGAGAGGAAAGAAGTCGTATCCCCAATTTACAGATGAGGAAAGCAAGGCTCAGGAGCCATGACTTGCTCAAGACCAGCCAGTGCGATAGTGACTGAGCCAAAATTCTAACACGTGCCTCCCTGTACCCCCCAGCTCTCTCCTTTCTTCTTTTCCTTCAGTTCTTTCTGCACAGGATGCCGTAGTTTACCCATTTGTAACATATAAATAATGATGAACATAATAGCACCCAACTTACTAATCACTGTGAGGGGTGCATCATGTGATAGCCCTATGCTGAGCGCCTTTTCATATGCATCATCTCTTTGAATCCCTCACTGTTCCTATAAGGCCAAATAGTGTGGGCACCCCCATTTTACTGATGTGGAAACTGGTCCAGGGAGGTCAAGTCAGTTTTCCAGAGTCTCTCAGGTCATAAGTGGTGGAGCAGGGACTTGAACCTGGGTCATTGAAACTCCACTGCTCTTCTTCATGGAGCCGGAGTATACCCCAGGCTCAGAGAGGGGCACCCACCTCCGCCTAGTCCTGGCAAGTGTCAGGCCGGAAGCTCGTGAAGGGGCTGTGGGGTGCTGAGCTGTGCCACTGGGACCCCTCCAGACAATAGGCTGAAGGAGCTGCCGGACACGCTGGGTGAGCTTCGGAGCCTGCGCACTCTGGACATCAGTGAGAATGAGATTCAGAGGCTGCCCCGGATGCTGGCGCACGTCCGAACCCTGGAGGTAGGTGGGCCGTGCTCTCGCCTGGGGCCCTGCCTGGCCTGCCCGCCGCTGCCCTCCCACATTCCTGGAGGCCTGCCCTGGTCACAGGATACAGGGGTCATGGAGATCTCAAGGTCCTCAGGGGCTCACAGAGAGAACAGTGTGAGTGACTGTAATTAGGTGACTTGCTGTCATAATAGGGCCAGCAAAGCATATTCCTAGTAGAGTGAAAAGCTCATGCTGAATCCTGATGGGTTCATTAAGAAAGACATGGTGTTTGAGCCAGACCTCGAAAGAGGAGAAAGCTTTGGAGAAGTCGACAGGGGTCATGGGAGCATTCCAGGTGGAGGAACAGTTCGGGAAAAGGCAGGAGGTGAGAAAGCCAGGACGTGTTAAGGGAGGAGGAGGGGAGCCGATGTGGTTGGATGTGGTTGGAAGTCGCAGTGGCTGGAGGGCGCCGGCAGGGAGGGAGCAGCCTCAGCTCAGAGCTGCAGAAACCATGATCATCAGAGCTGGGGATGGAGGGCAAGGCAGTCCAGGGACACTGTGCTGTCCTTATGAAGCACCCCAGGCTGGGGCCTTAAGACGTCTGCGGCCGGAAGTCCAAGATCGAGGTCTTGGTGGGGTTGGTTCTTCTAAGGCCTCTCTCTCCTTGGCTTCTGGACGGCTGTCTTCTCCCTGTGTCCTCCCATCCTCCTCCTTGGAATGTGTCTGAGTCCTGATTGCCTCATCTTTTAAGGACACCAGTTCATGCTGGACTAGGGCCCAGACTGGTGACTTTGTTTTGAACTTGATTACCTCTTTAAAGATCTTATGTCTTGATTGTGTTGAGCAGTGAAGTGAACGACAGATAAAGAGTGTCTCCTTGTGTCTGCAGACCGTGAGCCTCAATGCAGCGTCCATGGTCTACCCCCCGCAGGAGGTGTGTGGTGCCGGCACTGAGGCCATTCAGCAGTTCCTCTGCAAAGGTAAAGCCAGGCAGCCCGCCTCCCTCTCTGAGCGAGCACAGACCATGGCCCCTGGGGCTGCTCTGTGCCAGAGAGGCAGCTGAGGGTCCATGCCTGCCCACAGCTCTGCAGATCTGGCAGGAGAAGCAGGGAAAGATGATTGTCACATGAGAAAGTATGATGGCTCAGATGGTAAAGAACCCGCCTGCAGTGTGGGAGACCTGGCTTGGATCCCTGAGTTGGAAAGATCCCCTGGAGGAGGGCATGGCAACCCACCCCAGTATTCTTGTCTGGAGAACCCCATGGGCAAAGGAACCTGGTGGGCTACAGTCCATGGGGTCACAAAGAGGCACAGCTGAGCAGCACAGCACAGCACAGCACAGCAGGTATAAATGTGTATGTAAAATTTTTGGTTTTGTCTTAAAAACACCCACAGAAGATGTTGCACCAGGTGGTTCTACGCCCTACCTTTTTCACTTAAGAGTAGGTCCTGGGCTTTTCCTGTCCCATGACATGTGGCTCTGTTGTAAATTGCTGCAGAGTATTCCTAGTGGAACCACTGGAAGTTATTTCCCATTTGCCCCTGGAACGGACGCTTTAGCCCACACTTGTCTGGCGTGTTGGGAGATGACTGTAGGGAACCAGAGTTAGTAGGTGAACAGGGACAGACTCTGTATTGCCTCTGAAGAGGTTCCATCGGTTTACATTCCATGAGGAGTATCTGAGAGGCTGCTTCTTCCCCACAGCCTCACTAACAATTGGTGAGATCTTTAAAAGTCTTCTAATCTTTTGGATTATTAAAAAGCAAAGACGTTACTTTGCTGACAAAGGTCTGTCTAGTCATAGCTGTGGTTTTTCTAGTGGTCATATATGGATGTGAGAGTTGGACTATAAAGAAAGCTTGAGCACCGAAGAACTGATGCTTTTGAACTGTGGTGTTGGAGAAGACTCTTGAGAGTCCAATCAGTCCATCCTAAAGGAAACATCAGTCCTGAATGTTCGTTGGAAAGACTGATGCTGAAGCTGAAATTCCAATACTTTGGCCACCTGATGTGAAGAACTGACTCATTGGAAAAGACCCTGATGCTGGGAAAGATTGAAGGCGGGAGGAGAAGGGGACGACAGAGGATGAGATGGTTGGATGGCATCACTAACTCGATGGGTGTGAGTTTGAACAAGCTCCAGGAGTTGCTGATGGAGAGGGAAGCCTAACATGCTGCAGTCCATGGGGTCACAAAGAGTTGGACACAACTAAGCGATTGAACTGAACTGACCTGAACCTGATAGGTAAACAAGAGGAAGAGGGTGACAGAGGATGAGACAGTTGGATGGCATCACTGACTCAGTGGACATGAGTTTGAGCAAGCTCCAGGAAATGGTGAAGGAGAGGGAAGCCTGGTGTGCTGTAGTCCATGGGGTCACAAAGAGTTGGACATGACTTGGTGACTGAACAACATTATTATTTTAATGTCATTTTCTTGAATATTAGAATACTTTTTCACATGTTTACTGTCCACTTTTAGTATTTCTTGTGAATTGCCTGTTTATATCCTTTGGTAGGGGAAAAAGGATGGTATTGACTACATTAAAATCTAACCTTTACCTCAAAAGGATACTATCATCAGAGTTAAAAAGACAGGCTCCCTAGGTGGTGCTAATGGTAAAGAATCGGCCTGCCAATGCAGGAGATGCAAGAGACCCTGGTTTGATCCTTGGCTTGAGAAGATGCCCCACAGTAGTAAATGGCAACCCCCTCCAGTATTCTTGCCTGGGAAAATCCCGTGGACAGAGGAATCTGGTGGGCTACAGTCCATGGGGTTGCAACGAGTCGGACATGACTGAGCACACACACCCAACAAAATGAAAAAGTTAAAAAGATAAGTTACCACCTGGAAGAAGACAGCTGCAACATATGTTATAGACGCAAGGTTATTAACTATCATATGTAAAGAGCACTTATAAATCAGCAAGAATAAGGCCAAATGGGGAAAGTGTATGAATCCTTTCCAATATACAGGAGGCAGCTACCCAGGAAATTGTGGATAAAGCTGGGTCTTAAACCCAGGCTTCTCTACGAAGCTCAGGCATTTTTCATCTCATTCTCACGTGGATGGTAAGGAGGCAGGGGGTGGGAAGGTTTATTCCCTCAGCTGACGCTTATTGAGTGCTTGCCACATTTAAGGCCCAGGAGTTAGGCCTCTGAGCAGTTGCAGGAGGGCCAGCATTGGAGGGGAGCAGTGGGCTGCTCTGGGTTGCAAGGCAGTCTCCTTCCCTCCTGGTCAGCCTGTGTCCATCTCTCGCAGAGTCGGGGCTAGAGTACTACCCCCCTTCTCAATATCTGCTGCCGGTCCTGGAGCAGGATGGGGCTGAGAACTCCCTGGACAGCCCCGACGGGCCCACAGACAGACTCTGCAGGGAGAGGAGGAGTGGCAGGTAAGGCGCACCGCCTGCTGGCGTGTGAGGTGGGCGGCGGGGAGGGCGAGGTTCGGGATGTGTGTGCAAGGGCTCTGCGCATGCAGGGGCATTCAGAGCTTTGGCCCCAGATTCCTCCATCAAACTAGAATTTACCTCCCTTCAAACAGACACGCGGGGGGTTCCCTGATGGTCTTGTTTAGTCGCTAAGTCGTGTCCCAACTCTTTGCAACTCCATGGACTGTGTAGACCACCAGGCTCCTCTGCCCATGAGATTTTTCGGGCAAGAATACTGGAGTGGGTTGCCATTTCCTTCTCCAAGGGATCTTCTCGACCCAAGGATCAAACCCTTGTCTCCTGTTTTGGCAGGCGGATTCTTTCTTTTCTCTGGTGGCCTCGTGGGTAGGATTTTGGGCTTTCAGTACTGAGACCCAGGTTCCATCCCTGGTTGGGGAGGTGAGATCCCAGAAGCTGAGTGACTCAGCCAAGCAGATACGTGTAGAAGTTTTCACAAGGCCTCCTAGGCGCACTAGCTCATTTGCCACTTTTAAGCTATCTTTGCCACATTTAAGGCCCAGGTGTTGGGCGTCTGAGCAGTTGCAGGAGGGCCAGCATCGGAGGGGAGCAGTGGACTGCTCTGGGTCCTCACCACACTAGCTCACCAGTACCAGCTTCATCCTACTCCTCTCTGTCCCTGAATGTCTAGGGTGTTTGAATAGGGGGTTCCCTCTGCTGGATTCTCCACGCCTGTTTGCTCCAGTCTCATTCTTCAGTTCCCAGCTGAAACATCACATTTTCTGAGAAGCTTTCCACAACGCAGCAGCCTAGGTCAGATCTATGGAAGTTCTCAGAGTACCCTGTGCATTTCCTGGGAGAACCTGTGTTGCTGAACTTGGGTTCAGCTGCTCATGGCTCAAGAATCCAACACTGAAAGACCAGTGTTGGGTGAAAGGAAGGGTAGCTTTACTGGGGAAGCTAGTTATCCTGGGGAGAAGCTGAATGCACGTCCCCAGGAACCAACTTCCCACTGTGGGTCAGGAAAGGGAGGGGTTCAGAGGTGTGGAGGCAGAGGAGGGGGCTGTGTGCAGAGCAGCGTCTTGAAGTCGGCGTCCGGCTGCCTGATCAGCAGCATCCTGATCGTTTTGGGTGCAGTTCATCTGTGGCTCCAGAGTCGGTTTGTTCCCATTATTTGAGGCCAGTTCTGGGCCTTGTGTGAGATGGAGCAGTTTATGTCATGGCTGCAGATGGCATCATGTAGCTCATTTCTTCCACCTGGTGGGGGTTTCAGTATCTGCAAAACAGCTGAGTAATACAACTCAGAACGTTATCTGTAGCCTTTAGGAGGAACTAAAGGTTCTTGCCTTTGTTTAATGGCTAAACAGTTATTTTGTCTTGCTTGACTATTTTGCTTCTGTGTTTTCTCATTTCTCTTAAGTTACTTTTTTGGCTAAAATCTCTACAGACAAGAGGCAGGTGGAGGACACTGTGAAGGGGGAAGAGATCTGTCCTGGGAAGGCCCCACAGGGCCCTGCTCCGTTACAACCACAGCTCTAATTACATGAAGAATTACTCAAGAAAGTGTTTGCTTCCTGTCCGTCTCCCTGCTTGATAGAGCTTGAGGAGAGTGGACCCCTGGGTCCCTGGGGGAGACCTAGAGTAGGTCAGGGCTGCAGAAGGAAGCTCAGCAAGGGTTGCCCACAGTAACCAGGGTGCCTCTGACGGTGAAGCCAGACAGAAACCACCTCTGTGCCCCACCCCCCTACCCGTATGCTCCTCCACAGGAGCCCACAAATTGAGGCTGGGAGGGGGCACCAACTGTAGCCAGCTAGGCTTCACATCTGATTGTGGTGATGGTCACATGACTGTATGCAGTTGTCAAAATTCACAGATCTGTACACTTCTTTAAAAAGATAGATTTTATAGTACTTAAATTATACCTTCATTAAAAAACACACTTATATATGGAAACACATACAAATGTATATCTTTTTTTTAAAGATACAAACTGTAGGTAGGTAGATGCATGGACTTAGGTCTGATAATGATATTTACATAGGAGCAGGGCTAGGGAAGAAACCCAAGTAAGACAGTAGGTGTTGCAAGAGGGCATCAGAGGGCAGACACACTGAAACCATACTCACAGAAATAGTCAATCTGATCACACTAGGACCACAGCCTTGTCTAACTCAATGAAACTAAGCCATGCCCTGTGGGGTCACCCAAGATGGCAGTCATGGTGGAGAGGGCTGACTGAATGTGGTCCACTTCAGAAGGGAATGGCAAACCACTTCAGTATTCTTGGCTTGAGAACCCCATGAACAGTATGAAAAGGCAAAATGATAGGACACTGAAAGAGGAACTCCTCAAGTCAGTAGGTGCCCAATATGCTATTCACTGGAAAAGACTCTGATGCTAGAAGAGATTGGGGGCAGGAGGAAAAGGGGGTGACAGAATGAGATAGCTGGATGGCATCACCAACTCAATGGTGGTGAGTTTGAGTGAACTCTGGGAGATGGTGATGGGCAGGGAGGCCTGGCGTGCTGCAGTTCATGGGGTTGCAAAGAGTCAGACATGACTGACCGACTGAGCTGAACTGAGGGCCAGGGAGGGTGGGAGCGAACAAGGATTAGGCCTGGGAGTGGTCAATGGATACTTTTATATGCCTTGTTTAGTTTTTTACAAGGAGAATATAATCAGGTATTATCTATATAACTAAAGATAAGCTTAAATTTTACTCCTATCTCAGCATAGGGAAAATCTTATTTCTTTATAGGATGCTGCTTTTACAGCTCCAACACTTGATACTGATCTCAGAACCAAATAACTAACTAGAAAAGCTGGTTTAAAAAAAAAAGTGTGTGTGTGTGAGCATGCATGCACTGATGTTGGACTACAAAAGTAATTCATGCTCTTTGTTATAAATCTAAACAATGCAGAAATGCTCGGAGTGAGCATCTCCCCCTCCTACCCTGCAGCCCCCGCCCCTGGAGGCAGTCACCATGAACCGATGAATGTCTCTCCTTCATGGCTTTTGTCTCAGCCACCCCAGAGCTGGGAGTTGAGTTTTGGTGGTAGTGCTTTTACAACAGAGGAATCGTGCTGTACAGACAGTGAAAGATGGCAGACCCCTCTGTAGCTGTGCCAACGTGCCCCATCATTCAGCAGCTGTGTAATAATCCACTGTATGGATGAACCACGACTTAGCAATTGCATGCTCATGTGCATTTGAGTTATTTCCAGTGTTTTCACTCTTGAACAATTCTTCAGGGAACTTGCACACGCACCTTGGTGCATCTGTAGTTGTTTTGAGGGGTGGAGCTGGTAGCTTGCAGGTGTGCTATGCAGACATACAAGGGGTCAGACACCCATTTCTACTCTTTTTTCTGAACACCCATGCCTTCTCTGAGCTGCATTGCCAGAACTTAAGACTTCAAGCTCTAAAGCCAAGCCCCGTGGTTCTCAACCCTGGTGTCCATCAGAACCATCCAGAACCCTTTATCAAACAGCCAGCCCCTTCATCCCCCACCCCCTACCCAGCCCTCCAAGGCAGTCCCTCTGGATGGACCTGCAGATCTGAGGGCTGTCAGGCTGCCTGGGGATTCTGGGCCAGTGAGAACCCCTGGTGCCCACCTTCTCTTAACCACTATCTTTTTTTTTTTGCCTCCCAGAATAGGTTCTCAGACTATGAGAAGAGGAAGGTAAGAAAATGTCTTTTGTCCTCTATCACTTTTCTTCTCATTAAACATCTCAACTGTTATATTTGAAGGAGACAAGCTCTTCCAACCTCTTAAGTTGGAGGGGGAAGCAACGGTTGCCCCTTACGTATATCACCTCCCCACTGTCTACCCAGCCTTGGTGGTTGGGAGGATGAGAAAGCTGAGGCTTGGAGAGATTGAGCCCATCCCCTGCAGCTCTCATGTCCTAACCCCCCCAAAGCCTGTGCCAGCATCACCAGGGTCTCCATTCTTGCAGGAACAGAAGATGCTGGAGAAACTCGAGTTTGAACGGCGCCTGGAGCTCGGGCAGCGAGAGCACGCCCAGCTCCTCCAGCAGAGCAACAGCCAGAAGGACGAGATCCTTCAGACGGTCAGGGAGGTTCGTGAGTGGCTAAGTGGGGTCAGCCCTGTCTGCTCCCTCTGCCGGGGGCCTCCTGACTCAGGCTGTGGTCCCTCTGGTGTGGGAAGGCAGTGGGGGTGACCTCTCTCAGGCCCACCCTCCAGGACACAGGGTTGGGGAGGAGTCGTCCATACAGATCACCTAGCCCAGGCTCTTCCCGTGCGTGGATACCCTGAGGCCTAGCAAGGGGAGGACTTGGTCCAAAGTCAACACAGATGGCAAGACAGAGCAAACCTGGTCTCCTCGTCTCGGGCCTGGGCCCCTGGCTGCTCTGCGGTTCCTGAAGGGGTCCCAGTAGACCCCAGACCACTGCTTGTCCTGCCGCAGGAGCAGTCTCGGCTGGAGCAGGGCCTGAGCGAGCACCAGCGCTTGCTGGATGCAGAGCGTCGGCGGCTGCAGGAGCAGCTGAAGCAGACAGAGCAGAGTATCTCCAACCGGATCCAAAAGCTCCTGCAGGAGAACCAGAGGTCAGGCTCCCATCTCCCCGGTCCCCAGACCCAGACACCTCCCTCAACATGACCCACCCTCCAGGACACAGGGTTGGGGAGGAGTCGTCCATACAGATCACCTAGCCCAGGCTCTTCCCGTGCGTGGATACCCTGAGGCCTAGCAAGGGGAGGACTTGGTCCAAAGTCAACACAGATGGCAAGACAGAGCAAACCTGGTCTCCTCGTCTCGGGCCTGGGCCCCTGGCTGCTCTGCGGTTCCTGAAGGGGTCCCAGTAGACCCCAGACCACTGCTTGTCCTGCCGCAGGAGCAGTCTCGGCTGGAGCAGGGCCTGAGCGAGCACCAGCGCTTGCTGGATGCAGAGCGTCGGCGGCTGCAGGAGCAGCTGAAGCAGACAGAGCAGAGTATCTCCAACCGGATCCAAAAGCTCCTGCAGGAGAACCAGAGGTCAGGCTCCCATCTCCCCGGTCCCCAGACCCAGACACCTCCCTCAACATGATGCCCACGTGGGGCTCAGTCTCTCCCTCACCGTCTCTGACCAAGCAAGGTCTTGGTGCTGCGTTTGGCACTGACTTTAAGAGAATCTGGTTTCCCCAGTGACTCAGCAGGTAAAGAGTCCACCTGCAGTGCAGGAGACATGGGAGACGCGCTTTGATCCCTGGGTTGGGAAGATCCCCTGGAGGAGGAAATGGTAGCCCACTCCAGTATTCTTGCCTGGAGAGTCCCATAGACAGTGCAGCCTGATGGGCTACAGTCCATGGGTCGCAAAAAGTCGGACAGGACTAAGCAAGTAACACACTTAAAAGAATCTGATCCAGAGATGACCAGGTTTGCCTCTTGGGGATGCACTGATTGGAGCTTTGCCTCCCAAGTTTCCCATCTGTAAAGTAAGTGGATTTGACAAGTTAAAATCACATCTTGCTCTAATATTTTGGCTTTCCAATCACCTGTCACTCGGAGGTCAGGCATTTGCTTAACAGATCCCGTCCAAGGCCAGAGCCACAGGGAGCCAGTTCCGATGGGAGAAGGCAGGTTGGATAGAAGTCTCAAGAAGCCTGAGAAACTTAAACTGGGGGTGTCTTGGGGAAGGATTCCAGAAACAGGCTCTGCCACACCCCCTGCTGCTTCCAGCCTTCTGCCCACTGTCCTCTGAGTCCTCTTTCTCCCTTGCCGGCAGCTGAGTGCCAGAGGGAGCTGGCTGGCCTGCCATACAGTGTGCCCACCCCCGGGGGCACCCGGGAAACTGCCCTCCTGCTTCTTACATGTAAAGCACTTTATGTCTGTTTTCTTGTTCACACTTTACCAATACTCCACAAAGCTTTAAAAAAATTCTTTCCATTTCACAGATGAGGAGCTGGGATTTGGAGTGGTTAAGGGATTTGCCTGAGAACAGGAACAGCCCTAAGTGGCCAGTTCCTAAGTCCCCCTCAGCAGTTCTGTTGGAAACGGACCCAACAGTGACTGCCGGCTTTTCGTGGTTTCCTTCACAGGCAGAAGAAAAATTCTGAGATTCTGAAGTCCCTGGAAAACGAAAGGTCAGTGTTTTGCTCTAGCACATTCTCGGTGATTGCCTGCCTTCCTGTGGGTGAGCGGACCTGGGGAGAGAAGGTCTTGTGATTCTTGAGGATTATGTCAGAAAGATTTCCTAGAGTTTTGAGAAGATTCAGGCTTCCTGGGTGGCCCAGATGGTAAAGACTCTGCCTGCAATGCAGGAGACCCACAAGTTCAATCCCTGGGTCAGGAAAATCCCCTGGAGAAGGGAATGGCAACTTCCTTCAGTATTCTTGCCTGGAGAATCCCACTTGTGAAGTCAAGTGGGCCTTAGAAAGCATCACTACAAACAAAGTAGTGGAGGTGATGGAATTCCAGTGGAGCTGTTTCAAATCCTGAAAGATAATGCTGTGCAAGTGCTGCACTCAATATGCCAGCAAATTTGGAAAACTCAGCAGTGGCCACAGGACTGGAAAAGGTCAGTGTTCATTCCAATTCCAAAGAAAGGCAATGCCAAAGAATGCTCAAACTACCACACAATTGCACTCATCTCACATGCTAGTAAAGTAATGCTCAAAATTCTCCAAGCCAGGCTTCAGTAATACATGAACCGTGAACTTCCTGATGTTCAGCTGGTTTTAGAAAAGGCAGAGGAACCAGAGATCAAATTGCCAACATCCACTGGATCATGGAAAAAGCAAGAGAGTTCCAGAAAAACATCTATATCTGCTTTATTGACTATGCCAAAGCCTTTGACTGTGTGGATCACAATAAACTGTGCAAAATTCTGAAAGAGATGGGAATACCAGATCACCTGACCCACCTCTTGAGAAACCTGTATGCAGGTCAGGAAGCAACAGTTAGAACTGGGCATGGAACAACAGACTGGTTCCAAATAGGAAAAGGAGTACGTCAAGGCTGTATATTGTCACCCTGCTTATTTAACTTTTATGCAGAGGACATCATGAGAAACGCTGGGCTGGAAGAAGCACAAGCTGGAATCAAGATTGCCAGGAGAAATATCAATAACCTCAGATATGCAGATGACACCACCCTTAAGGCAGAAAGTGAAGAGGAACTAAAAAGCCTCTTGATGAAAGTGAAAGTAGAGAGTGAAAAAGTTGGCTTAAAGCTCAACATTCAGAAACCAAGATCATGGCATCTGATCCCATCACTTCATGGGAAATAGATGAGGAAACAGTGGAAGCAGTGTCAGACTCTATTTTTTTGGGCTCCAGAATCACAGCAGATGGTAAATGCAGCCATGAAATTAAAAGACGCTCTACTCCTTGGAAGAAAAGTTATGACCAACCTAGATAGCATATT
>SJYC01026676.1:0-29283 GCA_006408675.1 Madoqua kirkii
CGTCTAGTCAAGGCTATGGTTTTTCCTGTGGTCATGTATGGATGTGAGAGTTGGACTGTGAAGAAGGCTGAGCGCCGAAGAATTGATGCTTTTGAACTGTGGTGTTGGAGAAGACTCTTGAGAGTCCCTTGGACTGCAAGGAGATCCAACCAGTCCATTCTGAAGGAGATCAGCCCTGGGATTTCTTTGGAAGGAATGATGCTAAAGCTGAAACTTCAGTACTTTGGCCACCTCATGAGAAGAGTTGACTCATTGGAAAAGACTCTGATGCTGGGAGGGATTGGAGGCAGGAGGAGAAGGGGACGACCGAGGATGAGATGGCTGGATGGCATCACGGACTCGATGGACGTGAGTCTGAGTGAACTCCGAGAGATGGTAATGAACAAGGAGGCTTGGCGTGCTGCGATTCATGGGGTCGCAAAGAGTCGGACACAGCTGAGCAACTGAACTGAACTGGAGAATCCCACGAACAGAGGAGCCTGAGGGGCTACAGTCCATGGGGTCACAAAGAGTTGGCCCAGCTGGCGACTAACACTTTTACTCTATCATGAGGAGATTCACCCCCTTACAGAGTTTTAGTTAAAAAAAAATCGCTGCCTTCAAGTTTCTTAAAACATACTGTCCTGAGAAAAGTTCAGACATGAATAAGAATGTATGTATATTAATGTCCAATTGTATTTCTAGTGTAAATAGTTAGAAATTTCTGGAAAGATTTGTTTACATGAATTATGTACAGAGGAGTAATCTGTAAGCGTTAAACGTCTTATAGAAGAATATTCCCTGTTAAGGAAAGCACTGTATTGCTAGGTAGAGCAGTGGCATCTACAGTGTATCACTTCTTAAAGAAAACCAACTTGTATCTCTGCTCAGAAAGTAGAAGGACCCACCCCAAATGTTTCCACTGAACCTCTTTGAGTGGTGGGAATTGGAGGTGGTGTTCTTTGTCTCATTCCCTTTGGGTTTTCTGCACTTTGCAAATTGGCTGTGTTAAGGTGCCTACTTTAGTCATCAGAAAAGGTGATGGGTGGGGTGGCCTCACCCCCTACTCCCTGGGGTGTTCGGGTGAGTCCCTCCTGGTCCTCAGAGACCCGAGAGTGTCGGTGTGGACCTGGCTGTTGTGCTTGGGGAGCCTCCCCTCCCATGGGCCCAGCCTTCCTGGCTCCTGGCTGCCTGGGCAGGCCTCCTGCAGCCCCACCACCCTGCCCACTTCAGCTGAGGGCTGTGGCAGCTGGGGGTGGTCAAGGCCGAGCTGAGCTGTGGCTCGCAGCATTGACTATACAGCACGCTGAGCCGGTGCCCTCTGAGCTGGGCCTGGGCTCCAGGGATGCAGCAGGGGTGATCTTCCCTTGAGCAGCCTGTGGGCCTGGGCTGAGTGCTCAGGTGATTCCTGTTGCTTCTGATGAAGTCAGACCCTGCAAGAAACGTAAAGGAGGTTGTCCGCCTCCCAACCCCCGTGCCAGTTTGGTGTGTGCGGGGGAGGTGGGGAATAGTGTACACACAAGCAATGTGCACGCACATACACATGTGCAGTTACTTTTTAATATTCACTTCACTGATGTATTTCCATGCCCAAAACCTCATTATTTGTAATAACTAGCTTTATAATTATATAGTAATTTATCGTAATTAGCCCTCTGAACTTTTAAGTGGCTTCCAGTGTTTTGTAACTACAAACAATATGACTGTAAACGTCTGCCAGATATAGCCTTAGGTACTTGGGTGAACGTTTTAGAAGGAAATATTGGAAGAACACTTAGCTAGGTATTGCCAGACTGCCTTCTAAAACACATTTGACTGTTCACATCCCTCAACATATGAAGTTCCCATTTCTCCACCTT
Source organism: Madoqua kirkii (assembly GCA_006408675.1). Taxonomy (NCBI): domain Eukaryota; kingdom Metazoa; phylum Chordata; class Mammalia; order Artiodactyla; family Bovidae; genus Madoqua; species Madoqua kirkii. The sequence goes on from SJYC01026676.1 coordinate 1,839, forward strand.
CATTGTCATTGCCAGCGGTTATCTAGTTTTCTTAAACTCAACCAACCCAACATGTGAAAAGAAAGTTTTGCTTTTTTCGTCACCAACGGTATTAAGAATCTTTCCATTTTTCCTTTTTTTTTTTTTTTAAAGGTCACTTTTATTTAAGCATCAGTGAATTGGCGGTTGGCATCCTTGGCCTGTTTTTCTAAGGGAATGTTCATCTTTTTATGCCACAAACTCTTAAACTTTTATAGTTAACAGGGCCCCAGGGGAGGTGCATAATGCCATGGGCATATCAGAGGGCACATCCAGCTTGGTACATAAGGGAGGACTTCTTGAAGGAGGTGGTGGTCATCTGGTGAGATTTCCTATTGGAAGTGTTACATTTGCTCAACACGTGGATCGCTTTCTTTCTAGAATAAGAATGGAACAGTTGATGTCCATAACGCAGGAGGAGACGGAGAACCTGCGGCGCCGTGAGATCGCCTGTGAGTCCTTGGGGTAGGGTGGGGTCCTGGGAGCAGAGGGGACAGCCATCCTGTCCCCTTGTTGGTCACCTTTAGGGGGCGCTGGGGGGTTGCCCTTCAAGATGGTCCTTCAAATCCTGTCATGGCCTGGGCTCTAGGGTCAGGCTAGACTTGGATTAAAAAATCCCAGCTCAGGCACGTAGCCACATGACCTAAGGGACATTACTGACCCCTGACTTTTCCGAGCCTCAGTTTTCATATCTGTAAAATGGGGAAGAAGGTAATAATCTGCCTGGTCAGGTCATTACAAGGGTCCGATAAGATCGTGCTGGCGCAGAGCGAGCATTTCCTAAACGGTGGCTGTCAGGGCTGCTCTCATTGAGAGCTGCGGCGGCCCCTCTTGTGGTCCTAGGAGCTCGCCTTCCTGCTGCTCCCCAGGGGTCCCAGGGTGCTTCACTGTCCACACAAACGAAGGCAGTGGATGCCACGCCGTTCTTCAGAGCCTGAGTGATAAGATGGGACATTCTGTGCACCCTCAGCCCAGGTTCATCGTGTGCCCGGCGGTGGACCGGCGTGTCCCATACACTATCTCATCCCACTCCTGCCCCGTGAGGTGTCATATCGTTAATTTTCCAATTTGAAGGTCACTGTCGTCCACCATTTATAGAGAAGCATTGTGTTTGTATTCCAGATGGATGTTTATCAAATAGCTGATTGGAAACAGGCTTAGTGTTAGGGGGCTTTTGTTTTCACCTTTTCAAACTTCCCTACTGCTTAGCTTTAAAAAAAAAGAAAAAGCATGTATTATTTTTATAACTGAAAAAGGTCAACAAAAGTAATGAAAAGGCAATAACCTAGAGTGGTGGAGGGCATATGGTGTCAGGCCGTGCTGTGTGCTGCCAGAGGGAGTGTGAATCGGCTAGATCCTTCTGGCGGGCAGAAAGGGCAACACGTGTATATATTATTCATGACCTTGAACCTGTGCACTTCTAAGAGTTATTCTAGGAAGTGATCACATAGTGAGATGTGCACTAAGATGTCTGAGCAGGATATCTGTAGAGGTACCATTTGATAGTCACAAGAAGACTCTGGATGTGCTGAAACGGAGGGTTATCTTAGAACTTCAGTCATCCACGGGCTTCCCTTGTGGCTCAGCTGGTGAAGAATTCGCCTGCAATGCCGGAGAGCTGGGTTTGATCCCTAGGTTCAAAAGATCCCCCAGAGAAGGGAGAGGCTACCCACTCCAGTATTCCGGCCTGGAGAATTCCAGGGACTGTATATAGTCCATGGGGTCACAAAATGTTGCACACGACTGAGCGACTCACTATGACTTTTCAGTCGTCCACACACCATAGCGCTCCATTGGTGCTGTTAACATGGCTGTGTTGATACAGGGATGCATTCATGAAAGGTGAGAAAGGAGGTATATTTAATGTGATAAGCATTTTAATTTTCTTGTGTTATGGTGAAATATCCAAAGCATGAAACTCACCATTGTAACCACTGGTAAATGAACAGTTTTGTGGCATTAATAGCTCTGATGGTGCACTGTTCACCATCACCCCCATCAGAACCTTTTCATCATCCCAAAGGGAAACTGTACACCTACTAAATAGGAACTCCCACTCCCTGCTTCCCCAGACCCTGTAGAGCCACCACTCTTTCAGTCTACCTTCTGTCTCTGACTTTGACTGCTCTCGGGACCATGTTAAGTGGAATCATACAGTGTGTCCTTTCGTGATTGGTTTCGTTTACATAACGCCCTCAGAGTTCATCCGTGTTGTAGCTTATGTCAGAATTTCCTTCCTCTTTAAGACTGAAATATTACAACGTATGGATAGACCACATTTTAAAAAATGTTATTCATGGCCGTGCTGGGTCTTTGTTGCTGCGAGGGCATCCTTCTGCTTGTGGCGAGTGCGGGCCGCTCTCGAGGAGCGGCGCGAGGCTCCTCACTGCGGTGGCCCCTCTCGTTGCCGAGCACGGGCCCTAGGTGTTGCAGGCTCAGTAACGGTGGCGCACGGGCTTAGCTGCTAATGGCGTGGTGGCACCCTCCTGGACCAGAGGTCGAGCCTGTGTCCCCCGCGCTGGCAGGTGCTTTCTTTCCCACTGGACCTGGGGAAGTCCTTAGACCGTGCTTTGTTTATTCATTCGTCCATCAGTGGGCACTTGGGCTGTCTCCACTTTATTTTTGCCTGTTGTGATCAGTGTTGCTATGAACATGGGTATGCAAATATTCAGGTCCCTGCTTTTAATTCTTTCATTTAAATTTTTAAGAATCCGTCAATGTGCATTAAACATTGATCAGTAGAAGATATATCGAAGTAATATTTCTGGGTGACAAGACTGTAGGAGATTGTGTCTGTGTGTTCAGTCTCTTGTAACTCATCAGCCTTTTAAGCTGAAGTTACTTCTATAATTAAAAAAAAAGATTTTTTTTCCCAAGGGTGACTGTCAGATGGGGGCCCAGGTGACCCCATAGGCCACCAGGAGCGGCTGCTCAGCTCTGCCCCTGCCCCGGCCCCCCACCCCCACCGTGTCTCTTCAGCCGCCATGCAGCAGATGCTGACCGAAAGCTGCAGAAGCCGGCTCATCCAGATGGCCTCCGAGTCTCAGAGGCAGAGCCTGGTCCAGCAGGCCTGTTCCAGGTGAGATAAGGAAGGGGCTTCCCGAGTGAGGAAGCTGGGGGAGCTGGCTCAGAGCTATGGAGTGAGCATTGGCACAGGAATCCCCTGCCATGCGTGGGCCACCCCACCCCAGGCCAGGTCCTCAGGAGTAAGTGTCTGCTGGTCTTTGTGGCTTTTCTCGCTGGACCCTAAGGAAGCACCACCAGCCAGTGGCAGAGCTTAGGGTTTGACCCAGGCAGTGTGCTCTTAACTGTGGCAGCTCGGTCTCCCAGGTCACAGGTCAGGAGTGGGGTGCACCAAGGGTGTGGTGAGGGGGTTGTCTCACGCTGACAGCCACTCTGAGCCTGGCCCTTCAAGTCCACCCCAGCACCGTTTTTGTGTCTGGAGGAGCTGCAGTGCCCAGCAGGTGAGCAAAGTGCCTTCAAGGCTCAGGAGCCCCAGACAGGGACAAGCCAGCAGCTCTGACCGCTCTTGTGTCTCTCCTCCCACTGGGCACCTGGAACATGCCAGCCTCCCCCATGTTCCTGCAGAGGCAGGGGTTCTCCTGCCTTCTAGGTGATGTGACTTTGTTTTTAGGAGCGTGGGCACTTGGGGCAGACAGATGTGGATTCATATCCCACTTCTATTTCTTAACTGTGATGTCTTGGGCAAGTTATTTTCCCTCTCTCAGCCTTGATTTTCTTATCACTAAAATGGGGATAAATGACAGTACCTATTCCTAGAGTTACTGGAGGACTTGATGGACCTTAGTGATCATGTCAGCACATGAGGATGCAATAGATAGCAGCTGTTATCATGACACAAACTCAAAACCTAAATAATGGACATATTAAAGTGGTAGGGTTTGGGGTTTTGTGCCACTAGACTTGTTCTAGGGGGATGAGAACAGGTCCACGGCCAGGCTGAGAAACACTGGGGTGGAGGGTGAGATGTTAGTGCCAGGAAGGACAGCTTTCTCTCAGCTTGTGGTGTTAACCTGAGAGGTCGTGAGCTCCCTGTTGGTGGAGGATGGGTGGGCAGAGCCAGGCCACCACTTCATGGGGGTGTCGTAGAGAGAATTCCCAGAGATCACCTCCCTAGCTCCAGAGACACAGCCTCCGCCACCGCCCTGCCAGGGCCGTGGGATTCAGACAAAACTCCCATGTCCACCCAGCCCAGGACATGGCCCACAGCGGGTGCTCCATAAGTCTTGCCCAGTGAATAAATGGTTTATCTCCATCTCCTCCAAGGTGCCTGGCACACAGTACGTGCTCAGGAAATGTTCAGAGAGTGAGTGAATTTGCTGTCTTTCCGGCAGCATGGCTGACATGGATGAGCGGTTCCAGCAGATTCTGTCGTGGCAACAGATGGATCAGAACAAAGCCATCAGCCAGATCCTGCAGGAGGTGAGCCCTTGCCCAGGGCATGGGGCGGGGGCACAAGGAGGGTGCAGGGAGCCGAGAGCGGGGTGGCCCAGCTCCATGTGGAAGTGCTGTTCTGGAGACCATAAGAACCAAGATGCTCAGAGAGTTTAGAAATGCACAGACCGTCAGGATGAGGGGCAGGGAGAGGGCTCTCTGGGTGGTGGTTTCCGCTCACTGAAGCTGAAAGAGGTATCCTTCCCGGGCACCCCCTCCCCATGCTGTGTGGTGCTCCCTTGTGAGGATCTGGTGGCAGTGCCCGCCCCCACCCCCCTTGCAGAGTCTGAACGAGCCCCTAACTTCTCCCTTCCAGTCCCGCCACCCTTTATCTGCTCTCCCTTGGGCTTAGGGGGTGCACAGCAGGTGCTACTGTGTGGACCAGCCCAGGAAGGCCCCCTCTTGACTTCCTCCCTCCTCTGTCCAAATTGTTCATGCCCCAGGTTTCCCCATGGACCCTGTCAGGGTTCCCCCACCCTCTCATCTCTTCTCTCCTTTCTCCCTTGTGACATCATCCTCCCATCACAGGCCCATCGCTCCCTTTCCTTCCTCCTCAACTCCGATCTCTCTCTTCTTCCCTCCACGATGCTGTGGGCTTAGTCCTTGCAAGATTGTCTAAGGAAAAGGCTGTATTTCTCAGAGAGGATGTCCGGCCTTGGGGTTAAGATGAGGCTCTGAGCTGGACAGACTTGCATGCTAGTGCCAGCCAGCTCACTTTCCCAAACCTCACTTTTCTCATCTGTGAAATGGGGCAGTGAAGGCGCCTCCCCCTACCCCCTTCATTGGTCGCTCCACGTGCACCACAGGGAGAGCCCTGAGCACGTGGCCGGCAGGTAATAAGTGCTTAAAAAATTAAGCAAGTAAGCTGAAAAGTTGTTGTCTAAGAAGGAAATAGGCGTAGGTTAGGGTGTCTTGGAGGCAGGTTGTGTTTGGGCCCCCTGAGCAGCCATGCTGTCTGTCACAGAGCGCCATGCAGAAGGCAGCCTTCGAGGCTCTCCAGGTGAAGAAGGACCTGATGCATCGGCAGATCCGGAAGCAGGTGAGCGCGGCCCTGCCCCCCAGACCGCCCTGTGGGCTTTCAGAGGCCGCAGTTAAGGTCTGAGTCCCGGCTCCTCCAGGCCGGCAGAAGGTCTCCCCAGCACCTTCCTCCCCTCACAGGGCATCACCTACTTGGGGCATCACCTACTCGGGGTGTCTGGAGGTGCCTGGGACAGCACTGTGGATGCTGGCTGGTGGGACCTGTGCCCACTGCTTGTCACGATGCCCAGGGCTGAGGGAGGGAGGCCCTGACCGCTGGGCAGCCCCACGCTGACCAACCCCAGGCAGGACCCCTCAGCCGGCTCGAACTGCAGCGTCCTGTGGCCCGGATGGAGGCACTGGGACAGGACAGGAGGTGAGCCCTTGCCCAGGGCATGGGGCGGGGGCACAAGGAGGGTGCAGGGAGCCGAGAGCGGGGTGGCCCAGCTCCATGTGGAAGTGCTGTTCTGGAGACCATAAGAACCAAGATGCTCAGAGAGTTTAGAAATGCACAGACCGTCAGGATGAGGGGCAGGGAGAGGGCTCTCTGGGTGGTGGTTTCCGCTCACTGAAGCTGAAAGAGGTATCCTTCCCGGGCACCCCCTCCCCATGCTGTGTGGTGCTCCCTTGTGAGGATCTGGTGGCAGTGCCCGCCCCCACCCCCCTTGCAGAGTCTGAACGAGCCCCTAACTTCTCCCTTCCAGTCCCGCCACCCTTTATCTGCTCTCCCTTGGGCTTAGGGGGTGCACAGCAGGTGCTACTGTGTGGACCAGCCCAGGAAGGCCCCCTCTTGACTTCCTCCCTCCTCTGTCCAAATTGTTCATGCCCCAGGTTTCCCCATGGACCCTGTCAGGGTTCCCCCACCCTCTCATCTCTTCTCTCCTTTCTCCCTTGTGACATCATCCTCCCATCACAGGCCCATCGCTCCCTTTCCTTCCTCCTCAACTCCGATCTCTCTCTTCTTCCCTCCACGATGCTGTGGGCTTAGTCCTTGCAAGATTGTCTAAGGAAAAGGCTGTATTTCTCAGAGAGGATGTCCGGCCTTGGGGTTAAGATGAGGCTCTGAGCTGGACAGACTTGCATGCTAGTGCCAGCCAGCTCACTTTCCCAAACCTCACTTTTCTCATCTGTGAAATGGGGCAGTGAAGGCGCCTCCCCCTACCCCCTTCATTGGTCGCTCCACGTGCACCACAGGGAGAGCCCTGAGCACGTGGCCGGCAGGTAATAAGTGCTTAAAAAATTAAGCAAGTAAGCTGAAAAGTTGTTGTCTAAGAAGGAAATAGGCGTAGGTTAGGGTGTCTGGAGGCAGGTTGTGTTTGGGCCCCCTGAGCAGCCATGCTGTCTGTCACAGAGCGCCATGCAGAAGGCAGCCTTCGAGGCTCTCCAGGTGAAGAAGGACCTGATGCATCGGCAGATCCGGAAGCAGGTGAGCGCGGCCCTGCCCCCCAGACCGCCCTGTGGGCTTTCAGAGGCCGCAGTTAAGGTCTGAGTCCCGGCTCCTCCAGGCCGGCAGAAGGTCTCCCCAGCACCTTCCTCCCCTCACAGGGCATCACCTACTTGGGGCATCACCTACTCGGGGTGTCTGGAGGTGCCTGGGACAGCACTGTGGATGCTGGCTGGTGGGACCTGTGCCCACTGCTTGTCACGATGCCCAGGGCTGAGGGAGGGAGGCCCTGACCGCTGGGCAGCCCCACGCTGACCAACCCCAGGCAGGACCCCTCAGCCGGCTCGAACTGCAGCGTCCTGTGGCCCGGATGGAGGCACTGGGACAGGTGACGCTCCACCGGGGAGGGTGGGGCCCGGGGCCTGCTCTCCTGTGGCCTCCGCTGCTGACCCCCAGGTGACCTTGGGCGAGCCGTCGCCCAGCAGGGCTGTGTCTGGCTCACTGCGTTCTCTGGGCAGGTGGCAGGGTAGCTGGAGACAGACAAGCTTTCAGTCTGCGGGGCGCATAGCACGTCGTATTCAGCACACTTTCAATTTCACATTTTGCATGTTTTTTTTTTTTCCTTCTTTTTCTTCTTTTCTGTTTTGGCCAAAACCAACTTACCTTTTTATTTCCCCTTTAATTTCAACCCCACATTGCCGGACATGAATCTCATTCCTCTGACCAGGGGTTGGTGGGGTCATAGGGGCAAAGGTCACAGGTCATAGGCACAGAGTAGAGAAGTCACTGGCTGTGGGGGTCTGACCCCCAGGACTAAAAGACCCCACTCACACCCTGAAGGTATGTGGTGATCCCCTAGACACTCTCACTATGGGTGGTTCTGACCCGCCAGGCCAGCTGTTCCCTGGAGACCACAAGCAGGGACAACCTCAAGGAAAGGCACACTCGTTTACCCGCTGTGAGTCCTTGGGCAAGTCACTTAATATCTCTGAACCTTGGTTCCCTTGTCTGTGAAATGGAGGCAATAATACCTCCAACAGGAGAGGAGAAGAGATGGAAAAGACGTGTAAAATGCACAGCACAGTCCTAGCGTGTGCCGTCTCAATAAATGTCAGCGACTATATTATTGTTACTGTAATCCAGTTCCTTCCACTCCCCTCAGCTCTCCTCTGTGGACAGCTGTCTAGAGAAAACAAGAGAACTGGACTGGCAAGAGGCTCTGAGAATTCCAGGTCTGCTCTTCACTCTGGGCCGCATCTTGAAGGAAGCCCCTTCATCCCACGCAACTTGATGGGCACCTCCTCTGGGCTGACCCTGTGCCCAGCTTTGATCAGCAGTTCTGGCCAGGATAAGCACTCAGCCCCGTGAGATAACAAATTCTGTTTAAAGCCCCGCTGATAAGGTTTACCAGGTTCTCAGTCCCCTTCATTCCAGAGCCTCCCCCTTCCCCTGCAGAAGGGATTCTTAGGTCCGCTTGGCCATCCAGGAGCAGCAGCGCAGGACTGAACTATGGTTAATGTGAATTAAAAAACCCCTGTCTCGTCTTCTGTTTAGATTAAGTTAATAGAAACTGAGTTATTGCAGCTGACACAGCTGGAGTTAAAGAGGAAATCCCTGGACACAGAGGCACTGCAGGTATGTTTAGGGCTCCCTGGCCTGCCCTGTCCCCCCACTCCACCCCCACTGATGAGACCTCCCGCTGGTGCCCCCGCCCCTCTCAGCTGCCCTCCCGAAGACAAAGGGGTGATGCTGGAGGGTGCCACGACCCCAGAAGGCTCATGCGGGCCCAGCGCAGGCCCAGGTTGGGGTGGGTCAACCTGTTGCTAGGCAGGAAGGTCAGAGGAAGGAGGGTTTCATTGCCAAGGCTCACCAGGCTGCATCTCCATCTCCGTGTTGTCTTTGTTTTGGAGCCGGGTCGCTACTGAGCTCCCTGCCTCTCTCAAGCCATGCTTCTGGGGCATGGTTCACACAGCTAACACCCCCGAGGGGATAGCATTCTTGGTATCCCCAGGATGTTTGGAGGAGAGGAACCATGTCACTCCTGCAGGCAACTCCTCTGATCTCTGGCCCTTGCTGTGTGCCCTGGGCCAGGAGGGGAAGAGGGACAGAGGGACGGCCCTTTCCCTGTTCTGTGCCTCAGTCTCCCCAGGCGTTCAGAGGGGCTGGGTCCACGGTGTGAGAGGGCATGTGCCCCGTGCCCAGCTTTCGAGCAGAGCCCTCTGTCTGTCCCTGTCCCTGTGTCTGTCCTCAGGGGACAAGTTTTTGTTCATCCCATGGGCTTCTCAATGCGGAAGAGAGCTAGGGTCTGGAGTCCTGGTCACAGGTCTGTCACTGTGTGACCTTAGGTAGGTTGTTTCCCCTTCCCAGGCCTTTGGGTTGCCCCTGCATAAAGTAGAAGGGGTCTTCTAGACCCAGCCTGTGTCATGAAGCCATCAGAGATCAGTGGGACAGGCTTCAGCCATGCAGAGGTTAGGGGCGCTCAACCCCCAACATAACCACCGTGCTTGGTAGGTGCCTGTCTGCTGCCTGTTGGAGCTGTGGGGCTCCCATTTTGGGGGTCTCCATGGGATATTCCAAGAGGAAGAGAGGAGTGGAGCGTAGACATGGATGGGGCTCTCTGGGGTATGCCCGTTCCTCCATGCTGGCTGGCGTGGGCGCCTCACCCCTCTTGCCCTTTGCTTCTGCCCAGGTGCTCTTGTAGTCAGTGAGCCCGAAGTGAAGGTCCCTGCCGCTCGTCATTTCCTTTGTTTGATGTTTCTCATCGCTGCACTGTCACTGGTTACTAGAGCCCATGCCTGGCCTTACCCCGCCCCCCAATGAAGGGAGCTGCAGGCTGGGGACAAGGGCACCTCCACTCTCTCCCCTGGTCCTCAGCCTGAGATCAGGGCCAGAGCCTTGATGAGAGTCAGGCCTACCGCAGCCCCCAGCTGAAAACCAGTTGGAGTGGTGCCCTGCCGCCGGCCATGGGGACCTTGGGGCCGGATGCCATGAGCTCCCAGCACTGGCCATGGTATTCTGTCGCAGGAGATGATCTCGGAGCAGCGCTGGGCCCTGAGTTCACTGCTCCAGCAGCTGCTCAAGGAGAAGACGCAGCGAGAAGAGGAGCTCCGGGAGATTCTGGTGCGTGTGGCGTCCATGTCGTGCGCAGGGTTGCTTTCTCTGCACTTACGCTGTTCTTAGACCTACGTCGTGCGCTGGGTTGCTTCCCCTCCAAGCCCACTGTCGTTAGAAACACTTCGTTATCCTAGACATCCCCTGAGCTCCACCGTGGGCCAGGCCCTGTGCCGGGAACAGATAACAGCGAGGCCAGTCTCTTCCCGAGCTCTTCACGAGCCCGGGTGGTACGTTTGTGCCATTGGGCACAGACCACATTAACATGTGCTATGCACGGCCAGCCTTGTCATGGCCAGGCTCCCGCCCACAGGGACCTTGGGGACTCCCTGTCCACTGCAGCAGCACGTGACCATCAGGATTACAGGCTCCCGAAGAGAGGTATGTCCCCAGTCCAGAGAGGGCCAGGCCAGAAAAGGAGGGTCACTTAGCTAGGTCCAAGAGGGACCGCCCAGGGAGCTGGGGGATGCCCAAGGTGCAGTCCCCAGGCCCAGCGTGCAGCCGTGGTCCTGACTGGGCGACCTGGTGGCTCAGCACAGGCTCCAAGCTGGGTCTGAACCTGGCTCTGACTCGGGGCGGCCCTTGCCTCTTGGGCCGGCTGCTAATCACTCTGCCAGTCTCTCAGTCTCCTTACTTGTGACGTCGAGACTGCTTCACAGAGTTGTGAAAACTGAGTAAAATTGCATCTCCCAGCGCACAGCAGACTGGCACCAAGCACCCTGATGCTGTTGCTGTGTTTACTCCTCCGCCCCCAGCACCGAGAATAGTGCCTGGCCCAGAACAACATTCAGGTTGTTTGTTGAGTGATGGGGTGGAGGAATCAGTGTGAACAGCTAACTTCCTTGTGCATCTGTCTCTGTGCCCATGTCCTGTGTGGACGCACCTCTCTCCTCTTCTCAATGCTCCAGCTTTGTGGGTGAAGGCGGGCGAAGTGCCCTCCAGAAGCTGAGTTAACCCTAGCATCCCAGATCTCTCCCTGCTGGCACCCAGAGGACGCACCGAGCCTCCCAGGGGGAGGAGACAGCTGCCTACTGCTTTGTTTTTCCCACAGGGAGATGAGAAGGTGTCTCCCCTCCAAGTCATGATGGCAGGGGGCAGGGGTGCCAGGTATCAGCTGCCCAGGTTTCTGCAGGTGAAACAGTGAGGCTTAGTGGAGAGGGATGTTCTTGGTAAAACACCAAGTCCATCCATATGCTGTTCACAGCCACCCGTGCCATCAGCGTTTCTGTTCACTGACTCGTAACTAACAGAGTCTGCTTCCTTCTTGGCAGATGGAGTTAGAAGCCCAAAGCGAAACCAAACAGGAGAATTACTGGCTGATTCAGTATCAGCGGCTCTTGAACCAGAAACCCTTGTCCTTGAAGCTGCAGGTGAGTGTTGCGTGCGCGCCCACCCCATGGGAGCCCTGGGCCCTGGCAGCACCAGCTCGCTGATTTGTCTGGTGGAATCTCCTTCCCGTCTCTGGTGACCGGTGCAGCAGGGCCTGTGCTCAGCCTGGGCAGGCACAGAAATGGTGGGGGCGGCATTGGTTCTGGTGGCGGGAAGACAGTTTCTGCCGGGTGGAGCCTGCTGTGTGCTCACCACTGCAGGGGCTCGGACAGGACAGGGGTGGTCCCTTCCCTCTCCTCACATGCCCTTTTTTTAAAAAAAATAAAAATGGAGCCTCAACAGTAGTGTTCTCCAGCCCTGGGTGCGTAGATCTCCTTGTGTGTCTGGATCTGATGATGTAGGATCTGGGTGATTTCATTTGCTTCAACAATGAACCAGCTGCTTCATGCATCTGTCTCTGTGCCCTTACATAGCCATCTTGGTAGGAAAAGTCTCAAGAATACATTTTACCTGTAGGGTTACATGTATCTGAACTCTTCGTGTGCTGTTGTAAGTCATGGCCTTGTGATTTTTCCCTGTCCGGTCCGTGGCGCACTGGGCTTCCCCCACGGGTGTGTCTTGCAGGAAGAAGGCTTGGAGCGCCCGCTGGTGGCCCTCCTGGTGGAGCTGTCGGCTGAGCACTACCTGCCTATCTTCGCCCACCACCGCCTCTCACTGGCCATGCTGAGCCGGATGGGCCCTGCGGACCTGGCCAAGGTGGACCGTGGCGGCCCCTTGGGGGAGGCTAGGGAGGCGGGCAGGGCCCTGGCCCAACAGCCAAGGGGGGGACTTGCTCTTCACACAGTTCGTGGCAAGGCTTGCCGTCTGCAGATGTCTTGGGGCCGCCTTGCTCCCAGCAGGCCAGGACACCTGCCCCATCTACCCCCAGGCACTTGGCTACGAAAGCCAGAGCTGCAGATGCTGCGGACCCCAGATTGTCCCCTCCGCCAGCCCCTTTCAGACGGGATCTTCACACCATAGGCTGGGCAGGTCTTTGGAGGTCAGCTGGACCGCCCTTTCCCCACACTCGGGGCCGACAGTTCTGTTGGCAGCACGCCTGTGCCTGGTCCACTCCGCGTGCATTCATTGACTCTTCAGAAGAGACAGATACTGCCTCTGGCGAGTACTTACCAGTGCTTGACACTGTTGCGTGTGGTTTACACATAAGCGTGTTTTAGATAAACATCTAAGCGTGTTTTACATATAAGTTCATCGAATCCTCATCATAACCCGGGCCTCCCAGGTGGCACAGTGCTAACGTGTCTGCCTGCCAGTGCACGAGTCACAAGAAGGGGTTCAATCCCCGAGTCAGGAAGATCCCTTGGAGAAGGAAATGGCAACCCACTTCAGCGTTCTTGCCTGGAGAATCCATGGACGGAGGAGTCCAGCCGACTGCGGTCCATGGACTCAGAGTCAGACACAGCTGAGCACACACACGATAACCTAGGCAGGCAGGTACAGTCATCGTCATTTTTCAGGTGAGGACATGGAGACACAGCAAGGTAGCAGCTTGCCTGAAGTCACCTGGTGGAGCCACGTCCAGCCCAGGGGCCGTGCTGTCGGCCACTCTGCTGAGCTGCCTGGTCCCTTGACAGAGGCAGATGCAGACACCGGGGCTCAGAAGGACTATGTGGGCCACGTTGCCCAAGTTCAGGAGTGCTTGCTCTGGAGGCTGAGGGACTGAGCTTCGGGTGCGGCCGCTTTGCAGCAGTCCAGCCTCGGGGTGAACCACCTGACTGTGTGAACTGACGGCCCACTGCCATCGGCCCAGCCCTGCACTCGCTGGACCAAGGCTGATGCCAGTGCTGGTCTCCCTGTCCCTCCGCCGCACTGATGGCTGGGCCGGTCAGCCTCCACGTGTCAAGTTGAAGGTGCCAGAAGTCAGGGAGGAGGGGGTCCTGGTGGCTCTGCGCTGCGCCGCAGGCCCCCTGCCCAGCCGTGCCCAGGCCCTGACCCACCCCCTCGGTCCTCGCAGGTGGGCGTCTCGGAGGCCAGCCTGCAGCAAGAGATCCTGCGCAGAGCCCAGGAGCTGCTAGACGCGGCCAGGACCCAGCCAGGTACCGATGCCCGGCCTCTCCTAGCAGAGCCCTTACATGGGGGCGTGGCTGGAGCATCGCCTCTTTCCCTTTCAGGACGAGTCCCAACGGCCACTTCCAACTTCTGCCAGTCCTTAAGCTTCCCTCCTAAAGGAGCCATTTATAAATGGGAAAAATAGGCCCCAAAATGGAAAACATGAGCTTTTCCTACGGTGGTGGAGGGACCCTCCTGGCTTCCCTAAACCCACCCTACTGACATCAGGAACCACATACTCAGGGTCCCTGGAGTAGCAGGAGAGACCCGCCAGACCCACTGCCCCCAGGTGCCCAGCAGTGCACCTGGGGCAGGTGTGTCTATTGACAGAGGTGTGTGTGGTGTGGACTGGGAGGCGGGGCTGTGGCTGAGTGGGGGCAGGAGGGATTGTGGGTGGGGTCTGGAGTCTGGGGAGGAGTCGGGGTCTCCTGCCTGCTGAGCAGGACAGGCATCAGGCATTTGATATGATCACCATGTCAGGCCTCCTTTGTGCAGCCTGACGAGGTGGGTGCTGCTGCTGCCCTCCTTTGAGGGATGAGGAAACTGAGGCAGAGAGGTTAACCCTAACCCTGAGGGCTTCTCCCTGACCGTGGCCACCCTCCAGGGAGGGGCCAGGGCAGGACAGCTCCTTCTTAGCTCAGGGGCAGCAGATCCTCAGGCATCTTGACAGTTTTCCAAATCCCAGGACTCAACATATGTTCCATGAAATAGAGATGTGCCTCCCCCCACGCCTACAGCGGTGGTTTGAGGGGCACCATGAGGCCCTTAGAAGGTCTAGGGTGGTTGTGACAGGCTTTAAAAAAAAAAAGAAATCGTAAGGTTTTTATTTTCCCAATTATCAGAAATACTACAGGTAATTTAAACCACAGACTAATTGAACAACATGTGCTGTGAGGGGAGGGGGCTCAGGGTGAGACTCGGGTGTCACTGGCGGGCGCACGTGGTGTGATGAGAGATGGATTCTCACGTCCTGCTTCGGGCGCTTGGGACCCGGGCAGAGGATGCTGGCTTAGGGCAGAGCAGTGGGCGTGCTGGGGGCTCTCCCAGGGCAGGGGCGCAGCCTTGAGAACTATTTAGTCCTTTCCCTGCTCCTCTGGGTCCCCTGTGCCTGGGCCCCTAGTGGAGAATCTGTGCTCAAGGTTGGCCACCCCCCAGAGCCCCTCACCCAGGGTTCCTGGCCCGGCAGCCCCACCACCAGGTGGCCTTCTGGCCTTCGGCAAGTGGCTTTCCCTCCCTGATTTCTCATCTCTGACAGTGATAAGCCCTGTTTACAGGGTAGCCCAGAGGGGTTCAGGGTGTGTTAGGGGTAAGAAGACTCAGTTGCCCAGGGTCCCAGCCCTCCCACTTTATAGATGGGGAATGAGGCTCAGCAAAGAGAAACAAGAGGGTGTGGGAGCACCCCCACCCACCTCCAGCTCCCTGTCCACTTAAGGCAGGCTGGGCTGGGGAGGGATGGGGTCAGATGGTCAGGACCCTGGCTCAGCCTCTATCTTCCCCCACAGAGCTGCTGAAGCCACCGGAGGGCAGGGTCCTGCCCACAGCCCCCGAGGAGCTGCCTGAAGCAGTGAGACCCTCAGCTCCCCCTGCAGAGCTGCTGGAGGTACAGACCTCAGAGTGTGTGGTGTGCCTGGAACGAGAGGTAAGTCTAGGGGTGACGGGCCCAACCCCCGGGGCCACCATCCCCCCCACCTCATATCTGCCTGCCCAGCACCTGCCACCCTCTCAGGCATGGGTGATTCATTCTGCAGAGAGTTTAGAAATATGTTGTGTTCATTAGAAATTTTGGAAAATACAGGAAATTAAAATGAGCCATGATCCCAAGACTCAAAACATGAGCAATACTGACAGCATTTGCTGGGCCTTTTTTCTCTTTTTTTATAGAAGAGTTTTTTAAATTCATGCAGGGAAATTTCCCAAGTCATTAAATATCAACAGATTTTCTCTGGAGAGGTTTTTTTCAAAACTCTTAGTTTTAAAAACAAAATTAACAGTTGTTATAAAAAACAATGTAGCATCTAAAATAAACCCCTGTTCCCTTCACCATGTGATACTACTTAAAAAAGGCCACATGTTAACAGTTTGATTACCCCGTGGTCTTTGCTGGCCCCAGAGAATGCCATGATATGGGGCTTGAGGAGGACTTGGTTATGAATTCAACCAAACCCCTGCTCTGGGCCCCAGAGATGGCTTCCTGTCTCTCCTAAAAAGAGGAAATGCTGAGGCAAAGCATGGACACGTCCACAGCTTGTGATCCCTAAGTTTGGGGTCATTTTGAGGCAAAGTGCATAAAAATCCCTAAACTGAGAGCCACCTGCACATCCTCTAACAGCAGAGCTGGTGAGACAGGCCATGGGCCACCCCCCCACCCCCCCCCCAATGGCTGTTACAGATGGTGGGGGCATGGAGTGTGTCCAGGGAGGGCGGTGGGATCCTGTGATGGACGAGGAATAGAGTCTGACGACCGTGCGGTCAGATCTTCAAGGGGAAGGACTAGGGGCTGGGGCACCGGCCGGGGTGAGGCCCTGACGTCCCCACTCTCTCCTCAACCCCCAGGCCCAGATGATCTTCCTCAACTGCGGCCACGTCTGCTGCTGCCAGCCGTGCTCCCAGCCCCTGCGCACCTGCCCACTGTGCCGCCAGGACATCGCCCAGCGCCTCCGCATCTACCACAGCAGCTGAGCGCCGGCCTCTGCCAGCCTCGGGCCCGGGGCTCCACTCCCTCCTGTTCCCCACGGGCTGGTCTGGACCCCCTACCCCGTCCTGGGCCAGGCTGAGACAGGAGCGTTCCCGCCCAAGGACTGAGCAATTTAAATCCTGTAGAGGGGGCGGGGGACCCCTCGCGGCGGGACCACAGGGTCTGGGTTGGGAGCAGTAACAGCCAAACCTCTGTGTGAGCCAGCACCATGGGTCCCAGCTGCCCGCGGCGGTCACAGCCCCTCCTGGAGCCTCGGTTTCTCCTCAGGGGAACCCAGGCAGTGCCGTCCCACTCAGCAGGGGTGGTGGGAGCCCTGGCCCAGGGTAAGGGCGGCCACTGTGACCTGTCTTGGGATCAACTGGCCTGGAAGTGTTCCGCACAGGTCTGGTGCCCCGAGCAACATCAGCCCCTCCTGGCCTCCCACCCTGCTTCCCCCCCGCCCCGAACTCTGGGCCCCTCTGTTCCACAGACCTGCACCTCCTCTCCCCACGCAGCTCAGTAGCAGACCCTGAGCTTCAAAGACCTGAAGCAGGAACGTCAATAAACCCATCTCCAGCCTGCTCCTCCTGAGTCGTCACTGGGCCCTGGTGGAGCCCAGGGAGCAGGGAAGTGGGGGTGAGGTGTGTGAATTTACCCACACCTCCCTTTCGCAGGTGGAGAGACCGGGCTCAGGAGGAGACGGGCTCGCAGAGTCCTCGGAGCAGATGGGGCCGTGTGGGCCACCTTGTGTAACCATTACCCCAGACCAGGGGCCCCGGGGCCCTGCAGCCAGGACAGAAGCGTCTGGAGTCCGAACCCGTGCGGCTGTGCGGCCGCTCGCTGCTCAAGTCTAGAGGGAGCCGTGCTCCTCTTGCTTGCGGCAGAGCTGAACTTGGTCATGCTTTGGGGGCAGATCCTTTTGAGCCAAGGGCAGCTTTCTCTGGGCTAGAGGCAGGCCTGCTGGGGCGCCTGCTCTACCTCCAGGTAGCTCAGACCCTGGCCAGCCTTCCAGACCCTATGTCCCCACTTGTTCAGTGAGGGACAGTAGGGGGCCCGGACCCAGGCCGGTGGCCACCAGGGGGCACTGCGGGTTCACCCCAGCCCCGCGGGAGAGCGGGTGGGACGCAGGGCCAGCCCCTCTCCCTGCCTTGCTGGGCTAGTCAGTCCTGTGGCTGAAACAGGTGACAGCCCCTGTGGACTGAGTCCTGCTTTCCAGGATCCCCCCACCTGACAGACAGACACAGACACACACACACACAGACACACACAGACACACACAGACACACACACAGACACACACACAGACACACACACAGACACAGACACACACACACAGACACACACACACACACACAAACACACCCCAGCTCCGCTCAGCTAAGAGGGGAGATGGTGGCCTGAGATGGGCAGGCCACGTTGTAGAGCAGGGCACTTGGGAGGTCTCCTTGAAGCCTCACGAGGCCCTCTTTTACAGGTGAGCAGTCTGAGGCTGGGTTTGGTGACTTGCCAAAGTCAACAGCAAAAAACCCTGCTGAGCCTCGGTTTTCTCATCTCCACCCTTGTTGACAGAACTTCGGCCACTGGCCACCATCCCCCAAGGTGCCTACCCAGCTGGGGTAGCCTGTCCCCACCAGCTGGCAGGGGGGAGGTGTCCCCATGACCCAGAACTTCTGCCCAGGCTCCCGGTGCCCCTGGGCCTCCGTTTACACACTGGTGTGATGACAGTGCCCGTCCCTGGAGGTTACCTCGTCCTGCAGGTAACGTGCACAGCCCATGGTAAATACTTGGGAGTGCTCGCCTTGTGAGCAGGAGTCTTAAACACTGGCATCACTGTTTGGATCCAGTGTGAGCCAGCCCACCATGGCCATAAAGGAGCTGCCCTGCCCATTGCCCGAAGCTGCCAGAAGCCTACCCTGCACAGACCCCCAGCAGAGGAAGCTGTCTGAGCTGCCATCAGGCTAGTCACCTACCTGCTGTGCCCCTCCTCACCGAGTCTCAGGTTTCTCCTCTGGAAAATGGGTTCATAAGAGAACTCTGGTCACGTGCACCTGTAAGCAACGAGCGAGCCCCGAAAGTCAAGGTGTAGAGGCCCGTCTCCAGCCTAGGTCTCCCACCCAGCCAGCATCACACATGGGCCGCTGGCTTTAAATAGAGCACTTTATTGATTAGTAGAAGCTTAAACAGTTTGCATAATATTTTCAATACAATATCTGGGAAGGAAGATTGAAAAGTCCCAAGAGAAGGCACCAGAGGAGAGCGTCTTTAGACGGAATGTATTGGTGAAAGAGGTTAGTTCGGCATTGAGACTGGGGCTGCAGGGGACTCGAAGGGGGGTCCCTGAGCACCACGTCCTATGGGTCCCAGGCCCTGGCCCAGGAGCAGATGCAGGGCTACGGGGGGAGGGGCGGTGAGGACCCTGAAGGAGTAGGTTTCTGTCCTGTCTGCCATCCCTTCAAAGCAGAAGAGAGGGCCTGGGAAAACCAGGTGGCCCCAGCCCCTGGGGATGACCGCGACTTAACGCTCACCCTCAGGAACAAGGAGCTGAGGGGCGGGGTCAGCAGGGCCATATGAACAGGCCTGGAGTTGTACGGGTGCGGTGCGTTAGAGCCCCAGCCTGCCCCAAATGCTCGTGGTGTCCTGGGGCGCCACGGCCCCTCCTGAGCCCCACCAGCTCCTTCGAGGGACAGCGTGTACCTTGGAAGCAGCCCACGGAGAAGACAGCATCCACACCCTCCCAGCCCTGCCACTGAGCAGTGTCCCCATCCCCAGCCCAGCCGGACTGAGGGACTCCTAGAGACCAGACGCCAGCAAGTAGAGGCGAGCAGTCTCAGCTTCCAGCAAACCCCCAAGTGCACCCCACCCACCCCACCAGCAGTACCTCGGCAGAGGTTACCCCTCCTTCCCTCAGACACGTCCTCGCCCCAGACCATGTTCCAGGCCATTCCTGTTCCCACACCACTTCGAGAGAACCCTCCCCCAGCACCCCCCAGCCTCAAGACCCCCTCCTTGCACATCCCTTCACCTGGTGTGGGAGAGCCAGGCCAGAGTCCACTTCAAAACTGGCCTCGGGCCCAGAGACGGGCCTCAGTGCGCGGGCCCCCTGGCTCTAACAGGCCCCCTCGGTGATGGGAGAAGCCAGTCGGTGGACGCAGCTCTCACCGCCCTCCTTCTGTGGATGGCAAGACCCACGAGGGGAACGGGCCGCGAAGGCAGGCAGGCAGGCAGGCAGGGAGGGTGGACTCAAGGAGCCAGGGCCGCTGAGTGCTCCCAGGGCCCCTCCTGCCAGGAGCAGGAAAGCCACGATCATCCCACAGAAGAGAAAACAGAGCAACCAAGTGTGACCAAATCCATAAAGTGACTCTAGTGGGCCCATCCCTGCCCAGCCCCCTTGGTGCCACACCAGCCCTGCCCCTGCCCCTGCCCTGCCCCGCCCGGAAGGCACAGATCCCGTGCTTCCCACCCAGAGCCAAGCCAGGGCCCTGGAGGGACTGGCCCGTGTGCTGTGTCCAACAGAGACTCCGGGGGCGACCGCCCTAGAACTCGGTCTGCACCGCGGCACTGTCCTCAGTGGTGGTGTGGATGGGGGGGCGGCCGCCCGGGCCAGACACCTGCTCGCCGGTCTCCTGGTCGCTGGGCTTGGGAGGCTCGAGGCCCACCAGCTTTTCAGACGGGAGCTGCTGGAGGGGTGAGGCAGGCGGCGAGATGGCCTCAGGGGCCAGCCCGGGCTGGGGGCTCTCCTGCACAGGTGCGCCGTTGAGCAGGGGGCCGGCCAGTGGGGGACTCTCAGCCTGCAGATCCCCAGCCAGCAGGCCGCGGAGCTCGGTTACGCTGTCCGGGGACGAGGGTGACGGCGGCTCAGGGGCAGCCTCGAAGGGCAGCCCCGCGTCCTCGTCCTGGACCACGGACACCACCTGCTTGGCACGCCGGCGCTTTTCCGAGATGGGGGCTGCTTCCTGGACACCAGGGTCCCCGCCGCGACCGCTGCTGTCCCCATACTCCTCGCCCCAGTCAATGGGCGCACCCTCAGCCAGCAGGTGCAGGTTGGGGTCGCTGTTGTGCATGACCACGCTGTCCCGGTACAGGTTGTGTTTCCTCTGCACGGCGGCCTCCTCACGGCTGTGGGGCAGAAAGGGGTGACGGGACACTGAGCGGGCGGCTGACAGCCACCAGCACACCCCGCACCGTGTGACCCACGTCACAACCTCTCGGCCTCCGTGGGCACTGCAACCAGACCAGGCTTCTTCGAGGCCTCAGTGTGGGAAGCAGGGACTGGGACCCTAACCCCCATCACTCACCTGACACTCCCCGACCCATACCACGAACAGTGGGCCCCCGCAGCCCAAGGCCTAAGTCTCCCCTGTGCGGCTTAGCTGACCCCACCAGGAAGCCTCTGGGTGCCCGCCTCCGCCACCCTCCAGCAGTGAGAGCCCTAACGGGCCACACAGCAGGGCAGCCCCACCCAGCTCTGCAGCCGGCGGCACTGACCCTGGAGGATGTCCTTCATGACCGTCTGCAGCACCACCTCCTCATACGTGTTCTCCACCAGGATGAACCTGGCGAAGTCCTCGAAGATCAGCTCCTGGAACCGGGACAGCTCCTGCCGGCCAGGGCGGGCATGGGGGCAGAGAGAGGGGCGGTCAGGGCTGCGGGTCAGGCTCTGGGCGGGGGGCGGGCGGCAGGCGGGAGTGGAAGGCTACTCACCGACTTGCAGGTGGGCGCCAGCTTCTTGAGCAGGAATGGGATGGTGATCTGCAGCAGCGCCTCCCGGAAGAAGCGCTTCCGCACGGTGCTGCTGTCGTAGTCGTATTTCTGCCGGGAAAGAGGGGCCAGGGTGCGGGGAGCTCCAGGTCAGGGGGCTCCATCAGCACCCCTGTCTCACCCAGGCCCCTGTCTCCCTCCTGGGCTAGAAGGGCAGGGCCTGGCCGGGCAGCTCACCTTCAGCACCCGCTCCAGGATGCGCTGGATGGACTTGCACAGCTCCTCCTTGGTGGGCCCCTTCCCCAGCTCCTGGTGCAGGAGGGTCTCGAAGGTATACACCGCATTGTCCATTTGCTGGAGGCGGAGCGTACCACAGGGCATGTGAAGACGTGCCCCCCCTAGGGAGGAGGGGTGCTCCCTGGGAGGAAGGGTGACTCTGGGAGGAGGGGTGACCCCAGAGAGAAGGGGTGCCCCCGGGAGGAGGGGTGCACCCCTGGGAGAAAGGGGTGTCCAAGCACTCAGATACCCCTTTACTAACTCACTCCTAAGCTGTGTCTAGAGCGCTGGCTTGCTGCCAGGCACCAGCGCCAGCCCTGCTTTCCCCAGGGGAACAGAGCATCTGGGCCCTGTAGGAAGGAATTTAGGGAATAGGGAGGGCTTCCTGGAGGAAGGGGTCTCTGAGACCCAAGAGGTGAGTCTGACTTAGCCAGGTGGACAGAGGGACAGGCATCCAAACAGATCCGAGAGCATGGCCAAGAGATCGGAGCAGGAGAGAACATGCAGGATTGCAGGGATAGTCAGGGCGCTGGCAAGCCCTGTGCCCACCTCACGCATGTGGATCTGGGCTCGCTGCTTGAACACAGACATGCTGGACACGTCAAAACGCTGCTGCAGCCCGTCGAGCCGCAGCGACTCCATCTTCGCGTAGCAGCTGTGCATCTTGAGGGGGTGGTACGCCAGCTGGGACAGCTTCTCCATGTACTGCAGGGAGGCAGGGACACACGAGGGACCTGAGCTGGGGCCGCCGGAGGGGCCAGGCAGCCCCTGCAGCCCTGGGCCCTCTGAGGACAGGCTCCGGGCTGGCACTGGCGCCAGGGAAGGCCATCCGGGGGTGGTATTCACCAAGGAAAGTGCTGGAGGACCTGGGACAGGGAAGACGAGGATCTGCAGGCAGGAGCGGGGTACGGCAGCACAGCGTGTAGAGGGAGACAGGCCGGCCTGAGTGCTGGGCGACCCTGGGCAAATTGCTCACCACCTCTGAGCCTTGGTTTCCTCGGCCTCCAAATCTGGAGATGAGGTTTTGTGATCCCCAGGGTCCTCTATGGTTCTCAAAGACTATGATTATTGTTGTCAATGGAACTCCTCAGTTTGGGGTGGAGAAGAGGCTAAGGCCACAGGGCCGAGTCTATCTCCCAGACCTGACAACCATGTGGGGCTCCTGACAGTAGACCACCCCAACATGGGGCCTGTGGAAGGCCGTTCAACCCGAGAACCAGCTAACTCAGAAGTGAGAGGGGCCGGTTCCATCTGTGAGGGGCACAAAGGTGGCATCTATGGACGTGCCCGGCTCCACGGCCTCCTGCAGATCCTCTGTTCACAGGTTATGCCCAGGAGGGAAAGGGCCTGTCCTCATCAGAGTGAGGGCCTGATGGGGCCAGACCAGACCCAAAACCAAACCCAGGGCCCGTCTCACCTCGCCCAGCTTGTCGACACCACCTTCGTTGATGGCATTCAGGTTCATGTCGGTGACTTCCTTGAAGAAGACATCCCGTACCTCTGTGAAGCCCTGGCTGGTGGGAACCATGAGGGCCTCCAGGATGGACGGGATGTAGGGCTGGACGTGGTTCCGCACACAGATCTCCGCCTTGGGGAGGATGGAGGCTGCGCCAAGGGAGCTGGTTAGCGGACGGCACCCCCGGGAGCAACCCCCACCGTCCCAGGTCCCTAGGCTAGAGGCAGGCGGCTGTGTCATTCTCTAGAGAAGACCACTAGAGGCCACATGAGCAAAGGGAAGGGTTCTTGAGGAATGGTTAACAACAGAGCACAGATAACAGGCATTCTCAGGTCGGATCCTCAAATTCCTGTAACTATGACGTCAAGAAACGAAGAAAACGGCCATATAAAGGTCTCAAGGTCAGCAGTTTCTCCATTTAGATGGAGGAAGAGAAAACTCACCTTTGGGGGCTAGAGCGGGATCTTGCTCCTTTGTTTTTTAAAAAAAATGAAAAACACTCCAGTGGATTCAAGGAATCTCTGGGTTGTGCAAACCCTGAGCCCAAATTCTGCTCTGGCTCAGCCTAAACTGTGGAAAAGGCAACCTCCCCTAGGCAGGGACAATCTCCAAAAGGTCCCACCAAGGCATTTTCACCCAACAGTGTTCTGACGTCCCTCCTCCTCCCCCGTCCGGCTAATGCTGTTTGTTCCACACAATAAATGTCAACTCAGTGTCCTCGCCAGCTCACGGCAAGTACAACTGGTAGAGTTACCCTCGGGGAACTGATGACCGCCACAACCATGGCCAGGGGCGTGGGGGGGCGGCGGCAGTGAGCAAAAGGATCCCACCAGGCTCAGGACAGGAAGGAGCACCAGCTGACCCGGGAAAGGACAGGCAGGCTCAACATGGGTCACCCGAAGTCCAGATGATGTTGCTAAAATGGCCCGTGATAAATCTGACTGCCTGAAGATGAACAGAAGGCTGGAACCTCCTAACATCACTTAGGTCACCAAGATCTGGGTCTATAGAGACAAAGCCACCCGGGATCTCCCCAGTGATCCAGCGATGGGAAGGTGGGAAGGCTTCCTGCAGTGGAGGTGCATGCTCGATCCCTGATCAGGACACTGAGATCCCACTGGCTGCACCACGAGGCCGAAGAAAAGAAATAACAGCCACCAAACGACTCACAGGGGTTGGAAGAACAAGGGCTCAGATTTAATTCTGGCTTTTAAAAAATAATCAGTGAATCAAGCCACCGCTGTGACATGTACATGGGTCCCTGAAAGAGGCAGGAGGGAGGCCCTGAGCCCCAAGGGAGGGTGGTCCCAGCCCGCCCGCCCCGTGGTGACAACCGGAGCGGGTGGCCTGCCTACCTCGGATCTTGCTGGCCAGGTGCTCCTTGGAGGTGATGATCTGGTCCATGTCGGTGCGGATGACTGCCTCCATGGCCGGCCGGGCCAGCTGCAGCTTGGACAGCACCGCCTCAAAGCGTGCCTTGGCCTGTTCATACACCATGCGGTACCGGCATCCGAGATCTGCGGGCAGGGTGTTGGCGTCGGTGTCAGGCTGGGGGTGCCGGGCAGCCGTGGGCCCCCCACCCCCACCCATGAGCCCAGACCACCCACCTGGATCCACTGCCTCTGTCGCTCCTGCGGTTTCCCCTTCAGCCGGGGGACCAGCTCTGCCTTCAGCTCAGGGCCCAGCTCCTCCATCACCAGGTTACTCAGGATCTGGGACCGGAGACAGCGGGTGGGGTTTGGAGCGTGCCCAGCCCCTCTCCACGTTCCGGCAAACCCAGCCACTCAAGCCCCCCTGAAAGCTGCCCTTTGCTCCATGTCCCCTCTGCATGGTCTCCCAAGCGTCCTTCCCAGAGGCCCTGGATATCTGCTTGGCTGTCCTGCAGGATCCAGCAGGAGCCCCAGCTCAGGACCTCTGCACATACAGCTGACCCGTCTAGAATACTCCCCCGGGCACCCTTGTCGGCACACGGAAGTCGAATGTGTATCTCCTGCTAGACAGAGAGCTCCCTAGGGGCCAGGACTGTGCCCCTCTTATTCTCAGCGGCACCCAGCCCCTAGTCCAGGGTCGGTGCTTGGGTAACAATTGAACAGAGATAACCACCTATGTGGCCCATCTCAGCCTCCATCCGTCCAAACCTGCAGCCAGCGCCCCGGGGCCCCGCCGGCGTGCTCAGTCCAGCCTCTGGGCCCCGGGTGGACTTCTGCAGCCTCCCCGGCCTCACCTGAACCTCGTTCCCACACAGCATCTCCCAGGTGCCGTACAGCTCCTTGGACTGGCGGTACATGCGGATGGCGTCCGTGAACGCAGGGCCCTCCACCTTGGAGTCTTCGGGAATCCCTGCCCGGGGAGAGGGACGGAGGCAGCAGGTTGGCAGGACGGCCCCCACCTGAGGCCCCCACCGCTCTTGCAGTAACAGCGACAGGAGAGGTTGCAGTGACAGTTAAGAGCAGCAACAACCCGCCAGCAGCAGCAGGACAGCCCTCCTTCGTACCCTCATCTCCTTAAGCCCTCCCACCAGCCCAAGCGTGCGCACCGTCGCTGCTTCTACTTTCACAGATGAAGAAACAGATTCCAAGGTCAGGCCGCTGCCAAGGAGCCAAGGCCACTGAGTGGCAGAGCCAAGACCACTGGGGGAGCCCACCCTCCCCCCAACCAGGAGAGGCCTCAAAACACAGCAGAGGGGGTGCAGAGGCGCCCAGAGAGCTCTCCTCCATCAGGGGCCTGCACACTCCCCCCATAGAGGGCCAGATGGTAAATGCGCGCAGCTGTGCAGGCTGGTGACCTCCGTCCCAGCCATTCCACCCGCTGCTGTAGCAGGAAACTGTAGCGCAGACAGGGTGTGAACGAATGGGCCAATAAAACTGGATTTACTCAGACAGGCGATGGGCCCAATTTGGTTCCCTGGCTGTCATTTGCTAAGCCCTGTGGAAGATCATCGAACCCTAAATGGCCTCAGTGTTCCCTTCTGAACTGTGGGAGCTATAACCAGCATGGCCTCACACACCCACAGAGGGGCTGCAGGGACCACAGTGTGGACTGGGAAGGCCAGGGCCCGGCTGCAGGCTGGTGGGCACTCCCTGCATCAGCAACAGCAGCCCCGACTGGCTCCTGGGGCCCTGGGTCCTCTTGCCCACCGCTGTGCAGCCGGGAGGCTGGGAACACCAGTCTGCTGCTTTTGTTAGAGGAGGTGGGGGGGGGCCCAGAGGAGTTTGCCCATTTCCCCCGTGCTGACCAGGGGGTTGCTGAACAAGACGTGGACCTCCGCCTGGGTGCTGGGGAGGCAGGCTGCAGGAAGTTGCAACATCTGACTTTGGGAAGATGTGGTTAAACACCTCAGAGCCTGGCAGGAGGCGGCCCCCTGCCTGGTCCTGTGCCTCTGACTGCTGTGTCCCCAGAGCCAAACAGCAGCCAGGGCCTCTAAAATCCCAGCTCCCACTGTGATGACTATGGAATGAGTCACCCCCACAGAGAAAAAGCCCCTCTCTGGCACGGAGAGGGCCTCTCCTCCCACCATCCGGGTGACCCAGAAATCACTGCCGTTCAGGGCTGGAGGGGGGCTCAGCAGTGGACAAACAGTCCCAGCCTGGCAGTGGCAGTTCCCAGGACTGGCATGGGGCCCTGAGCATTTCAGAACCTGCATCCAAGAGGGAGCGACGGGGCAGAGCAGGAGGGTCCCACAGAGCCCTGGGGTGCATGCTGCCCAGCTGGGCGGGGGGAGGAGGCAGGCTTAATTAAGGAGGGAGACACTGTCTTCCCGAGACCAGGTTTTGCCTAGAAAATCCGGCTGTGTGCTATACACGCAGCCTCTCTCATGCACGGGTATTTGCATTCTGCATACAGCAAGCTGGGCGTGCTGGGCAGGGGCCGCTTTCCAGGTGGCAGGATGGGCTGGGCAGCAGCAAGGAGGCGGCTGACATCCCAGGCTCTGGCTGGTCAGATGTAAAGCCTCAGACCCTCAGGACATCCCTACTCTGCAGGCCGAGGGGCTGAGTCAAAAGTGAGGGTGGCCCCTCCTGACCCCCCCCACCGAGCCTGGCTGTTGGGGACTGACTCGTGTCCTGACAAAGTGCCGCGCTGACGTCCTGACCCCCAGCTGCTCAGAAAGGGGCCGTGTCTGGATGCGGAAACAGGTGCGTGCGTGAGCGTGCTCAGTTACTTCAGTCGTGTTCGACTCTGCGTGACCCCCTGGTCTATAAACCCACCAGGCTCCTCTGCCCATGGGCTTCTCCAAGCAAGAGTACTGGAGTGGGTTGCCATTTCCTCCTCCAGGGGACCTTCCCGACCCAGGGACTGAACCCACGTCTCTTGCATTTCCTGCATTGGCAAGAGGGCTCTTTACCACGAGCGACCCCTGAGAAGCCCAGGACTTCGGTAATTAAGTTAAAAGGAGGGGATGAGGCTGGGCCCTGGTCTGATATGACTGGTGTCCTTATAAGAAGAAATCTGGACAAAGAAACAGGGCACACACAGAGCAAGGACTATGCGATGACCCCAGGGAGATGCTGGCTGCCTCCTAGTCAAGGAGACTCAGAAGAAAACAACCCTGTTGACACCTGGATGTGGGGCTTCCAGCGTCCAGAACTGCGCAAAAGCTAACTTCTGCTGTTGAAGCCACCCAGCCTGTGCCCTTTGTTACAGCAGCCCCCGGTAGGCTGAGGCTGAGACCCCACACGTGTTCCCACACATGTTCCCGCATGCAGCTCTCAGAGGAGCTGGTGGCTCTCAAGGTCCAGGGAAGCAAAGTCACAAGTCACTAGAGGGTGGCTGCCCCAGGCTGGACCCCGGGCCCAGTGGCTCCAGCGAGACCTGGAGGCTTCCCGCCCGCCCATGGGGTCCTCGGGGTCAGGCTGAGAAAGGAAACGGCACAGCTCAGTCCCACAGAGCGGGGCGGGCGGGGGGGGTGTGGGCGGGCAGA
>SJYC01026677.1:0-22426 GCA_006408675.1 Madoqua kirkii
GGGGGGGTGGCACAGAGACACGGCGGGGAAAGGGGGAGGGGGGGGGGGGGGGGGGGGGGTGTGGGCGGGCAGACAGGAAGAGGCCTTGACCTTGGCACCCCAGCCCACCCCGAAGCCCAGCTCAGTGCCCCTGCTGCCCCCAGCTGCTCCAGGAATGCAGGATGTGAGGGGGACCCTGGACAAGCTGGCGTCCACCCAGCTTGGCCTCCTCCAGCCCCTCCCTCCACTTCCTGGCAGCCCCTGGAATGAGCAATTCCAGGCCCCACAAATTCCAGACCCAGCCTCCGAGGAAGCTGAGAACTTTCCCACAGTTCTGGGGTGGGTGTGGGGTAGGGGAGGCTCCTCTGAAACCACCCCATCAGCTCCTGACACCGAGTTGCAGGATGCCCCCGCTCCCCACCCAGCCCCAGCAGCTCTCCCCTGGCCTCCCTGCCTGCCCACAGACCCACACCCACCCGCTCAGCCTTCCAGCTGAGCACTCGCTATGTGCCAGGCACAGGGCCAAGAGCTCTACCCAGGACCCACCCACAGATTCCTCCCCATAATCTAGCAATCTAGTTGATCGCCACTGTGCACGTGGGGAAATGAATGGCAGCCCTTCTCCCGACTGGTTGGTCCCCACCCAGCTGGGCCTGGGGTCACCTGGCCAGGTCTGCTATTAGCCTTGGAAACCTGGAGACAGAGGGCCCTGGGCAAGGGATGGAGGGGAGGAAGGGAGCAGGGAGGAGGAAGGGAGGAGAAAAGGTACCCCAGGCCAGGCGGTCAGAGCCCAGATTGCTCTGCCCAGTCCTGGCCCCTCAGCCCCCAGGGACCTGGAAACAGGAGGCCTTTTGTGGGTGGCTGGGGTTGGCCTGACCAAAGACCTGGTTCCTGCCGCCCAGCAGATTCCAGCTGGACCAGAGGCGGGCCTGGAGAGTGGAAAGGACAGAGGACAGGTGAGGTGAGCCAAGTCACCGCACGGCCCGCCTCTAGGCGTGGGTGCCCAAGGTCCGGCCTCCAAGTGGAGCTGTGCCCGAGGTGTGCCGGCAGCCAGGGAGGGTGGAGCAGGGATGGGACAGGGGGTGAGGGGGGCCGGTACCAGGAGGGAAGTTCAGGGTCTGGGACAGGGTTGTTCCTCCCCCAGGGGCAGAAAGCCCCTCATCCCCCACACCCTCCCACCAAGAGACAATCAAGCCTTTCTGATCAAACTCCTGTGAGCCTCATGAGGCCCTCCGGACCTGACCCCAGTGCCCCGCCAGCCGCATTTCCGGGCACCCCCTCCCAAGTTCAGACCCTCATGCGTCCTCCTCTGAAGCAACCCCACGCCAGGCCTCCCTTCATGCTCGCTGGGACCTCTGTCTGGAACACGCCTCCCTCTGTTCTAGAATTATGCATCCTTCAGGTCTCAGCTGAACCATTGCCTCCTCAAGGATACTGCCCTCATCAACCCCTCAGTATATACACACCCTCCAAGCTCCCTGGGTGGCTCCCACCCAGCACCGAGCATAGTCCTGACTCATCACCCCCTGGTATCCTCATCTGTGTAACATCTGTCCCCCAACCCCTAGGCTGCCGTCCGTGAGGGACCAGGGTAGGGTAGGGACCAGGTCTTGCTTCCCTGTTGCATTCTCAGCACTGAGCCCTGGGTCTGGTTCAGAGAAACACTGAAAGGTTTGTTGAATAAATAAGTGAGCCGGAAGAGACCTTGTAACTTTGCAGACGAGAACGAGGCCCTGAGGGGGGAAGGGAAGTTCCTACACTACCAGGCAGGTCAGTGATAAGAAAGAAATGACACCTTTTAAATCTTTAACAAGAACTGTGAATCCTCCTAAAGCCTCTCAGACACAGGAGAAAATATTATCCCCATTTTACAGAGGCTCCAAGAGGCAAGCTGGTCTCCTAAGATCATGTTGCTGGAAAGTGGCAGAATCAGGGTTTTTACTCTGTGATTCAGGAGCTCAACAACCACATCCCTCTGGGAACAATCTCAGTATCACAGAACAGTCTTCATCAGGGGAGAGGGTTAAGGGCAGCATGACGATGGTTTCCAAAAACCAGAAGGAAAAGTGGTGGTTGGTGGTTAAGTCGCTAAGTCATGTCTGACTCTGTAACTCTACAGCTCTAGCCCTTCAGGAGTCCGTGAGGGACCAGGGTAGGGTAGGGACCAGGTCTTGCTTCCCTGTTGCATTCTCAGCACTGAGCCCTGGGTCTGGTTCAGAGAAACACTGAAAGGTTTGTTGAATAAATAAGTGAGCCGGAAGAGACCTTGTAACTTTGCAGACGAGAACGAGGCCCTGAGGGGGGAAGGGAAGTTCCTACACTACCAGGCAGGTCAGTGATAAGAAAGAAATGACACCTTTTAAATCTTTAACAAGAACTGTGAATCCTCCTAAAGCCTCTCAGACACAGGAGAAAATATTATCCCCATTTTACAGAGGCTCCAAGAGGCAAGCTGGTCTCCTAAGATCATGTTGCTGGAAAGTGGCAGAATCAGGGTTTTTACTCTGTGATTCAGGAGCTCAACAACCACATCCCTCTGGGAACAATCTCAGTATCACAGAACAGTCTTCATCAGGGGAGAGGGTTAAGGGCAGCATGACGATGGTTTCCAAAAACCAGAAGGAAAAGTGGTGGTTGGTGGTTAAGTCGCTAAGTCATGTCTGACTCTGTAACTCTACAGACTCTAGCCCTTCAGGCTCCTCTGTCCACAGAATTTTCCAGGCAAGAATACTGGAGTGGGTTGTCATTTCCTTCTCCAGGGGATCTTCCCCACCCAGAGTTTGAACTTGGGTCTCCTGCATTGCAGGCAGATTCCTTACCAACTGAGCCACCAGGGACGTTAAGAGCAAAAGATCTGTCTAGTCAACGCTATAGTTTTTCCACTAGTCATGTATGGATGTGACATATGGACTATAAAGAAAGCTGAGCACCAAAGAATTGATGCTTTTAACTGTGGTGTTGGAGAAGACTCTCGAGAGTTCCTTGGACTGCAAGGAGATCCAACCAGTCCATCCTAAAGGAGATCAGTCCTGGTGTTCATTGGAAAGACTGATGCTGAAGCTGAAACTCCAATACTTTGGCCACCTGATGCAAAGAGCTGACTCACTGAAAAAGACCCTGATGCTGGGAAAGACTGAAGGCAGGAGGAGAAGGGGACGACAGAGAATGAGATGGTTAGACGGCATCACCGACTCAATGGACATTGAGTTTGAGCAAACTCCAGGAGTTGGTGATGGACAGAGAGGCCTGGCGTACTGCAATCCATGGGGTGGCAGAGTCAGACATGACTGAGTGACTGGACTGAACTGAACTAAAAGTAAAAGTGAGGTCGCTCAGTCGTGTCTGACTCTTTGCGACCCCGTGGACTGTAGCCCACCAGGCTCCTCCGTC
The DNA here is from genome assembly GCA_006408675.1 of Madoqua kirkii. Lineage (NCBI taxonomy): Eukaryota > Metazoa > Chordata > Mammalia > Artiodactyla > Bovidae > Madoqua > Madoqua kirkii. The sequence continues at coordinate 3,370 of SJYC01026677.1, forward strand.
CATGGGATTTTCCAGGCAACAGTACTGGAGTGGGTTGCCATTTCCTTCTCCAGGGGATCTTCCCGACCCAGGGATCAAACCCAGAACTGAACTGAACACGGTTTCTAAAACCCCAGAAGGAAGAGGAAAACGGCTCATAGAGCAGGGGTGCCACTCCACAGTCACCCACTAGGTGTCACCACTCAGCAACGCGCCCGGTACCCCCCTCCCAGCTCCCGGGGCCTCGAGGGGCAGCTCACCATTGTTGCAGTGTCGGACACAGTCCTGTAGGACGGCCTGCCACTTGTCCTGCTCGGCTTCCGTCATCATGCAGAAGTAGTAGTGACGCGCCGAAGGATGCCAGAGGATGAGCGGGAACTGCGTGGGGCACTTGAGGATGGGGGCGGAGCCCGATTTTGGCGTGGTCCCTGTGGAGACAGCACCCACTGAGCGGCTCCCCTCTGTGGCTTCCCTCGGCCAGAGGACAGCCAGCAGCTGACCCCTCGCCCTGCCCCTCCAGGTCCAGAGAGAGCTGGCCTGTCCCGGAATGACCAGAGTCAGTGGGGAGGCCGCTTCTCTCAGGCCCCACAGCGTGGCTAAGAGAAGGCCTGCCCCCTTCTGGCCCCGCAGGACCAGCTCTTAGAGTGGGTAATGCGTCCACCTCCCTGGGGTCAGGTTCTAAACTCTATGCAGGAGGGACGCATAACACAGGGCTGGAGCCCTCAGGGTCAAGGGCCAAGCATTACTGTCTTGGGTTTCCCTTCTAATTTCAGCTGCAGAAGCCAAAGTGTGGCTTAAATGTCCAAAATAGGAGGGAGGCGTGGGGGCAGGGGACACAGAATAAATAAAAGGGGATTTTTCTCTCTCTGTTTTGTCCGCATGGATATTCGAGATCCAGAGAGATAAGTGGTTCTGGGCTGTGACCTGGTCACTCCTGTTAATAACAGGACAATGGCAGCTCTTTGGGTCCTGGCTCTGGATCCCTGTGCTGGGCTCACCACACACACAGCACCTAGTGGGGCCTCCACAACACCCCAAGGTCAGCCCTCCCAGTACAGAGGCTGGAATTCAGGAAAACCAGACTCCAGCTGAGTCCTCGATCACCAAGTCCCACACAGGGGCATCTCACTACCCCTTGGTCTCCCTGGGATCAGCTAAGAGGCAGACGTGATCCCACAAAGCTTCTGGCGTCTCTTCTAGGGTCACCTGGGATGGCTCCCCACAAATGCAGCGTTGACCTGCAGCTTACAAAGTGGGGCACCTGGATCATCTTCTCCCAGAACCTCTCAGGGACCCAGGGAAGGGGAGGGTACAGAGTAAGCCCCCTGCACAGCTGTGATCACCAGGCTCAGGAAGTGGGGGCTGAGTGGGACTCACACTGGTGTGGCCCCAATTCTCTGGGTGACTTCAGGCAAACCCCTCTCAGGCCTCCCCTTGGAGGTTCAGGTTGTGCTGGGCACTTGCCACAGCTCTAGCCCAGCTGCTCTTCCTGCAAACACGGAGCTTGGCGTTCCAGAACCAGGAATGCCCTCCACACTCTCTGGCCAAGTCCCTGGGCACTTGGCCTGGGATGGGTGGTCTCTTTACCTGGTAAAGAGTTGCCAACAAGTTCCAGGTACTGGTCCAAGGAGGTGAGGATTTTGTAGCCCGCACTGTTGATGACAGCTCGGGGTGGGATCTGCCGCTCATAAGCCTGAGGAGGGGGCAAGAGAAATGGTGGAGGCAGCTACAGGTATGGCCAAGCCCAAACCCCATGTCTCTACCTGGCCCCAGGGCCCCACTCGGTGTTCCCTGCCCAAGACAGGGAGGAGGAGGAGGACAGGAAGAGAAGAGAGAAAAAGGAGTTTGATCATTATTGTGCCTAGAAGCAACATGGTGTCCTGAGCAGGACCCAGGCTCGGGGCTCAAATCCTAGCTTCACTAAGCACTGTGTGTGTCAAGGATAACATCTCCTGTGCTTTAGTTTGGACGTCCCTGGTGGCTCAGCGGTAAAGAATCCACCTGCCAAGGCAGGAGACGCGATTCAGGAAGATTCTCCCGGAGAAGGAAATGGCAACTCACTCCAGTATTCTTGCCTGGAGAATCCCATGGGCAGAGAAGCCTGGAAGGCTATGCACCACTTAGCAACTAAGTAACAACAACATGCTTTAGTTTCCTCATCTATAAAACCAGGGTGATAACAGTTCCTACCTCACAGGGCTCCCTAAGGACCCAGGGAGATAACTGGGTAAGGTTTAGCACTGTGCCTGCTACAGCAAGGATCTTTAGGCACTGCTGATGTGATTATGGCTGGGCTCGCCAAAAAATTCATTTGGGATTTTCTGTAACATCTTACAGAAAAAAACCTGAAAAAAACTTTTGGCCAACCTAATGTTATCACCACTGCTACACGAGCTCTACAAGGGCAGCTAACACCAGCCTAGTGTTCATTACCTACCAGGTACTGTGCTATGGGCCCCAAATGCTTTACTTCACAGAATTCTCACAGTCCAGAGGTGAGCACCATTACGAGCCCCAACATCACATAACCTGGCCTGTCAGCCTCTAGAGCCCAGGGTCTTAGATTACCCTGAACTGTCCACTAACTTTCTAGGTCCTGAGCACCACCCAAGCCCCCTTGGGAGGAGAATATATTCATTGGAAGGACTGATGCTGAAGCTCCAATACTTTGGCCAGCTGATGCAAAGGGCTGACTCACTGGAAAAGACCCTGATGCTGGGAAAATTTGAAGGCAGGAGAAGGGGGTGACAGAGAGTGAGACAGCTGGATGGCACCATTGATTCAATGGACATGAACTTGGGAAAACTCCAGGAGACAGTAGAGGACAGGGAAGCCTGTCACGCTGCAGTCCATGGGGTCACAAAGAATCGGACACAACTGAGCGACTGAACAACTGCTTTCTTACACCAGTGGGAAGAAGAAATAGTTCTGATGTGGGCGCTCATACAGCAGGGCTGCCATGCTGTACCCTGCCACTAGGTGTCACCACTCAACATATTTCTTGAGAGTGGCTGAAACCTCCGAGATTTTCAAAGCGGTCCCTGATGAGGAACCGCTTTGAAAATCTCGTCAGAAATGCATATTCTTGGCCCCATTGCAGACGTGAATCAAATTGAGGGTAGGCCCAGCAACATGGTGTGTTTTCTTAAAATTTTTTTAATTTATTTTTTAGTTGAAGGATAAATGCTTTACAGAATTTTGTTTTCTGTCAAACACCAACATGGATCAGTCACCTGTTTTTACACCAGCCTTCCAGGTGATTCTGTGCACTGAGAACTGCTGCCTGAGGCATCGGTTGCTCCTGACTCTGCTTATGTTCAGTTCAGTTAAGTCGCACAGTCGTGTCTGACTCTGCAACCCCATGAACTGCAGCACACCAGACCTCCCTGTCCATCACCAACTCCCAGAGTTCACTCAAACTCACGTCCGAGTCAGTGATGCCATCCAGCCATCTCATCCTCTGTTGTCCCCTTCTCCTCCTGCCCTCGATCCCTCCCAGCATCAGGGTCTTTTCCAATGAGTCAGCTCTTCGCGTGAGGTGGCCAACGTATTACTCTACTGCAAAGAGATCAAACCAGTCAACCCTAAAGGGAATCAACCCTGAATATTCACTGGAAGGACTGATGCTGAAACTGAAGCTCCAATATTTTGGCCACGTGATGCAAAGAGCCAACCCACTGGAAAAACCCTGATGTTAGGAAAGACTGAAGGCAAGAGCAGAAGGGGATGGCAGATGATGAAATGGTTAGATAGCATTACTGACTCAGTGGACATGAATTGGAGCAAACTCCAGGAGATAGTGGAGGACAGAGGTGCCTGGCGCGCTGCAGTCCCATGAGGTCACAAAGAGTCAGACACGACTGAGCGACTGAATAACACTGATTTGCCTCAAAACAGGGTGCTCGAGCCTGTCTTTTGGCTGCTCTAGAGGAATGTGTGGCAGAAGTTGGGTCTGTGGTTCAACCAGGTGGGACTTCCCCGAGGGCCCAAGGCAAAGGACACTCATCCCCAGATTGGTGGTCAGAATCCACCTGCCAGTGCAGGGGACATGGGTTTGATTCCTGGTCCAGGAAGATTCCACCTGCTGCTGGGCAACTAAGCCCAAGCACCCTAGAGCCTGTGTTTTGCAACAAGAGAATTCACTGTAACGAGAAGCCCGTGGACCACAACTAGAGAGCAGGCCCCATTCACCACAACTAGAAAAAGGCCCACGCACAGCAACAAAGACCTAATGCAACCAAAATAGATAAATTTTTTTTTAAAGGACAGTCATCCCCCAGCTTTCCTACTTCAAGGCAGGGAGTTGCGAGCAGAGGCATCAGAAAAGAAAAAAGACAGGACCAGCACCCAGGAGTGCTCTGAGGCAGGGGGATGGCCAGTCCACTGTGGCTGTGGAAGCCCAAGGCAGGAAGGGGGCTGAGGGGGGAGGAGGGCCCTGGAAGCGGAGAGACTGGGAGGGCCGTGGTGTGCGCCAGTGCCAGTGACGGGCTGCTTCTGGGGGGACAGGCAGAGTGAAAGGGGACCCCTAGCAAGCTGGGTGCCTGGATGGGTGAGATGCCACTCAGAGAGGGGGCGCCCAGCTTTGGGCAGGCAGGAAAGGGCTGGGGGAAAGACGCTGAGCTCGGCTTTGAGCCTGGTGACAGCGAGACGGGTGCAGTGGCTGGCTGAGGGTGGAGGTATGGGGTCTCACGTTCAGGAGTCGGGGGGCGTGCAGCGGTAAGGATCGCAGAGTAGGGGGCTGTGGGGACGTGGAAGAAGTGCTGGGCCGGGCCCGGGAGGCCTGGGGGGCGCCTCACCACTTTGTTCTCGTAGAGCACCAGCCCGTAGTTGTGCGGCACGAGGCTGAAGCGGTTCCTCCACTTCTTGTTGTCCTCCTGGTACTGGAAGAGGTTCCCCGAGAAAATGATGCGCTCCTCCAGGGGCACCTGCGGGCGGCGAGGGGCGGGGAGTGAGGCCGTCCGCCCCGACCTCACTCCTCACCGAGGCCTCCGAGGCAGCACGGCGCCACAGCAGTTTGGCAGGTGAGGAAATGAGGCTGGGGAGCAGCGAAGGGCCCCTCCCCACTCCAGGTCCAGCCAGAGGCACGGTGATGCTGGGACCAGAGCCCAGGCCAGGCCCTGTGACAGGGGAGCCAGACAGGACCCCGCCCCGTCCTGGCCCCAGCAGACTCGGCGGCCTCCTCGGGAAGGTCTCCGAGCCCGAGGCAGGCTGCTTCCCCTCCATCCCCCTGCGTGACTGCCCCATCACTCCGGCCGGAGGGGACAGGCTCGCCCTCTCTTCCTGCTCTGGGCCTGTTTCCCCTCAGGGCAACACAGACTTGACCGAGGTGGTACCATGGAGCCTCCCTGGCCCTGACAGGTGACAAGATGGTCTCCACGAACCCAGAGAGTGGGGAGGGGACTTCATCCCAGAGAGTTCCCGTCTGACCAACACCCGGCAGACTCGTGGCCAGCGTGGGCAGCGGAAACACTGAGACCTCCCTGCAAAGCCCTAGCTTTGACTCTACCACAGGCTTGGTGTGACTTCAGGCCTGCCCCATCACCTCTTTGAGCCTCAGTCTCCTCATCTGTAAAATGGGACAGGGACAGCTGCGACGACATGTGCAGGGATCACGCAGGCAGCTGGCACTGGGCAGGCCATACAATACACAGGAGCTGCCCGTGGCCACTGCTGGGGTTCTGTCTGCATCCGTCTCCCAGCTCCTCAGACTGACATTTGGGGAGGGGGAAGGGAGAGTAAACAGACTGAGCACTGGGGAAGCTTCCGGAAAGAAGATAACAGGAGGCCAACAGGGAACAGCCCTGCTCCTGGGTGGGAGGAGCACAGGAGTCAAGGGTTCCTGTCTCTCAGAAGCCTCCATCTGCTCTACAACAAACATGGGGCCTTCTGCAAAAAGCAACATGTATCCTGTGTAATAAAGGAAGAAGGTATAATTTGACTGGGGCCTAACCCCTCCTAGCTTCCGAGCTCTGCAGCTGCATCAGAGGTTACGTGGCCCCGCCCAAGGCATCCCCCACCCCCAGGCCTGTCTCCTCACCCGGCCTCTTCTCCCCAGCAACTGCCTGCCACTCTTGAGGGGAAATGCCAAAGCATTCCTGGAAAATGAGGGCCCATTGTACTCAAACAATAGGACCCCGAAGACTGCTTCCTACCCAGGGACAAAAATATTTACAGGAAAAGAAAATGGTTCCCCCCTCTCCACCAGGCACCCCCTCCCCACCATCAACAGTGGGCTTTCCCCTGGGCTATGTGGTCTATATTTAGACTGGGGCCTACTCTCAACCCAGCTCCTGTGCTCCCTTCTCTTCGACAAAGAGCGAGCACAAAGAGCTCTCCAGACACCAAGGCAGACCCTTGTTCCCCCGGGGTCTGCAGCCTCCACTCCAGCTTAGAGCCAGAGCTCACTCAGGCCTCCCCGGGTGAGCGGGGCTCGGCACCCTGCCCCCTAAAGTCCATCCTCAGATCCTGGACAGCCCGTAATGGCTGGTTGGTTGATTTATAGATGTGGGTTTGGATTTTATTTTTAAGACTTTCAAATGGCAGAGTCGTGTTTCCACTGGAAGGTCTGCAGGAAGCGGAACCCAGGAAACAGCCCAGGCCAAATATTTTGCACTCTGCAAAGCTCTCTGATGCCACTGACGGGCATCTTTGGGGGATGGTGAGGGCACAGGCCCCCAGGCTCTGACAGCTGACGCCTCGGGAGCCTGGACAAGCAACCTCTACCTCCCTGAGCCCCGGTGTCCACCTCTGGGAGGGGCGCCAGATCATAATCACAGTCCCGCTGAGCCATGTCATGCCAGCTGGATGAGCAGTGCCTGCACAAAAGAACTGTTGTTTTTATCACTACTATTACTATATTAATTGCAGTATTATTTCCAACCAAAACAGTTTATGTGATGATGATAATGACTTAGCCTCATGACTTCCCTGGTGGCTCAGACGGTTAAGCGTCTTGCTTACACTGCGTGCAGGAGACCTGGGTTCGATTCCTGGGGAGGGAAGATCCTCTGGTGAAGGAAATTGCAACCCACTCCAGTACTCTTGCCTGGAAAATCCCATGGATAGAGGAGCCTGGTGGGCTACAGCCTCATGATGGTCAGTTTCCTGAGTGGCAAATGGGACCCAAAACCCCTCCTCTTCTGAAACTGTGGGTGATTTCATATTAGTCTTCCTGCTGACACGTTGCGTCTGTTTTCTGACCACGAACACTCAACCTGATGAGTGTGAAGGGCGTTTCTCGTGCAGGGTAAATGCTGAGCACGTCAGGCGACTCTGCTCCAGTCTTGGGTTATTGGAATTCCGGCTGCCTGTGACATTTCCTTCCAAATAGGGGAGCAAGCAGCCCACAGGAAGCAGCTCCCTGAGGTGGGTCCAAAGCCCTCTCTGCTACCACACAGGTGCACCCCTGCCAGACACCCAGGCCACAGCTGCCCTCTGCTGTCACAGGTCAGGAGGTTGCCATGACATCAGGAGACAAGACAGAATTTCCTGGACCCCAGATCAAAGTGACAGGTGATGCTCTGACACACAGCCCTGACATTCTCTCCACCCAGGCAGGCTGGGGCTCAAGGCAGAAAGAGGAATCAAGTCAGGAATCTGGAACCTGGCTTGAGTCCTGCCCTCCATCATCCCAAGCAAGCTGTGGGCTCACCTCTGGGCCTCTACACATGCCACTGCCTGGGTCTGATCCTTCTCCCATCAGGTCTTTAGCTGAGATGGCCCTTCTTCCAGGAAGCCCTCCCAGACTACCCAGACAAGGGCCCACTGCAGCATCCCCAGAAACAGCAAGGCCTGGCTTCTCACCCCAAGCGCTCAGCCCCACCAGTGCCACCAGTCCCTCACCTCCTCAGTGCCATTCCCACCCTGATGCCAGGGGTGAGCACAGGATCCCCACCCTGGAAGGCTCTACTAGCCTCCTCTGGCCCCCCAGTGGGGAGCAGGCAGCTTCCTGGACAAACCTTTACTGTGCAAACATAACTCTACCACTGATAAGAGGATAATGACAAGGTCAGAGATGATGACACGTCAGTCAAGCGTCTGTCCAGCCCCAGGCACCTGGCCCACAGATCTTTAATCCTCGTGGCCACCTGGTACAGGAAGTGTGCCCATCCCCATTCACAGGTGAGTAAACTGAGGCCCCACGAGGTGAGGTCATTAGCTCAAGGGCACGTAGACTCTAAGAGGAGGAGCTGGGCTTGGACCAGGCCTGTCAAGATGACTCAGAGCCCCAGCCCAGCAGGAGGAAGGGCTGGCCCCGGGAGGAAGTGCCCACAGGGGCCTCGATGCCACAACCAGGTCACCTCCCTATTCAGAAGCCGGGGTGGGACCCTCAGAGACCATCCAGCTACCACGGGAAACCGAGGCCCAGAGAAGGAAGGCCCATGCCCTTGGAGGCCGCCCCACCTCCACCCAGAGCCTTTCACCTTGCGCCAGAGCAGCTGGGCCTGTGGCAACCCAGTGCCCTCGATCTCATGTCGCATGCTGTTGAAGAGGGCCACGCCATATTGGTCTTCGTAGAATCGAGGAACTCCGTCAGGATCTTCCCGGTCTTCTCTGAAAGGGAAGGACAAACGGGCTATGAGGTTGGCATGACTGCTTCCGGGCAGTGACCCTACGCCAGGGAGGGGCATCCGCCTTGCCCCAAATCCCAGTCATAAAACCGTCCACACGGCTCCGCACTCGCATCTGCGTTACATTTCTGGCCGGGGTGGGGCCTTCCCACACACAGCTGGGTGAGCCTCTGGGCGGGAAAAGGGGCGATGACCGTGAAGGTGAAATCAGCAGGGACACAAGAAGCCAGCATTCACGTGAAAGGATGCTCAGCCTCCCCAGCCAGCAAAGGAATGCAGACCCCGGGAATGCAGAGATAGGCACTCTAACTGGAGCTGGGGGAGTGGCAAGAAGGGACTGTGTCTGGAGAGGGAGGGTGGTCGTGTGCACAGTTCTAAGTGTGCATGGGGGCCCTTGCTCCTGTAGGAATCCAGCCCACAGAATGCACCAGAAATTGCCAGAAGCAAGCCAATTGTGCATGGGGGTGTGGGAATGATTCAATACCCAACAGTTCACTCAGGTCAGACAGAAGATGAAGGGGACCTGGGTACACGTAACAGACGCGGAGTCTGCCGCGTCAGGAGCTCTGCAGACTCCCATATTAAACAGCATCGCATTTAAGATTATTCCTGTAGGTGCATGTGAGTTATTTTTGCTTGGGGACCTCAAAGAAGAGGTCCTGGAGGTAGCACTCCAGGCTGTTAAGGGCAGCACATCTGAGTGTGGGAATGAGAAGCTGAGGGCGAGTTTCAGGTTCTGCTTTATTCATTTATTTAGCATTTGAATTATTTTATGAGCATGACTCCTTTTGCAATTAAAAAAAAAATCAACATTCTAGAATGAACTCATCTACCAGATTAACTACCACTTTGCAGTCACGGGCTGTTGGCCTCTCTCTTCTGCTAAAGCAGGTTTTAAACAGAGAAGGGGATGTCCCGGGGTGCAAGAGCGGCCTCCCTATTGACAGATGAAGAAACTGAGGTCCAGAGAGGGTCATGACCCACGCCAAGGGGCCTCCTCCTTGGGCAAGACTTCCCTGTCCTGAGTAGCTGGTCTGGGGTCCATGCTGGCCCACTGTGCAGATCCCCTCACTGGGCCTCAGTTTCCCAATGTACTCTGGGAGGACCAGCTCAATCATGGACAGGCCCTACCACCTCTAACAGTCTTGGACTCAAGGTTCCAAAGACCTGGTCCTTTTGCAAATGAAAAGGGGCTGATATGACGCCATCCCTCCCATGACTGGTCCCTAGATAGCAAGAGTACCCAGCAAGGACAGCACTTCATTTAATCCTCTCAATAGCTCTATGGGGCTTCCCTGGTGGCTCAGCAGTAAAGAATCTGCCTGCAATGCAGGAGTGTCACAGGTTCAATCCCTGGGTCAGGAAGATCCCCTGGAGTAGGGCATGGCAATCCACTCCAGCATTCTTACCTGGAGAATCCCAGGGACAGAGGAGCCTGGCAGACCAGAGTCCAAAGGGGTTGCAAAGAGTCAGACAGGACTGAAGTGACTTAGCATGCATACAATCACTCTCCGGGATATGGCTGGTGTCATCCACATTTACAGAGAACAATGAGACTCAAAGAGGTTAAGTCACTGACACAAGGTCACCCAGCTAGTGAGTGAAACCGCTGGAATGCAGTCCTGGGGCCCAGGAAGGAGGTGGTGGCTGGGGAAGAAGGCTGAGAGGAGGTGCCACACCCCACACCAAGGGTCTGTGGCAGACCCAGTCCCTCCACCCCTTCCAGAGGCAGCTCAGCCCGTGGGTCCCTCTTCACAGGCCTGCGCTTCCCTTCCTGGAACAAGCTCATGTCTGTTCAGATTCTGTTTTCAGGGGAGGAAGGGGAGAACAAATGAGGAATTCGCTTTGAATGCCTATTTTTTAAAGACCATAAACAACCAGAACTCTCTCAAAGACCATGAGAATTGTTCTGAAAAACGATGAGGGGGGAAGGGATGGTGGGGGAAGAGATGGGGCGATGAACTGGGGCCAAATAGAGAAAACAGGATCACAGACAAAGGTCCACAAAGTCAGAGCTACGGCTTTTCCAGCAGCACGTACAGATGTGAGAGTTGGACCATAAAGAAGGCTGAGCAGTGAAAAATTAATGCTTTTGAAGTGTGATGCTGGAGAAGACTCTTGAGAGTCCCTTGGACTGCAAGGAGATCAAACCAGTCAACCCTAAAGGAAATCAGTCCTGAATATTCATTGGAAGGACTGATGCTGAAACTGAAGTTCCAATAATTTGGCCATCTGATGCAAAGAGCTGACTCATTAGAAAAGATCTTGACACTGGGAAAGACTGAAGGCAGGAGAAGGGGATAACAGAGGATGAGATGGTTGGGTGGCATCATCGACTCAATGGACATGAGTTTGAGCAAACTCTGGGAGATGGTGAAGGACAGGGAAGCCTGGCATGCTACAGTCCATGGGCTCGCGAAGAGCTGGACATGACTGATCAACTGAACAACAAAGGAGGGCAGACAATAGTAATACTGATAAAACATGTAGTCATCATCATAGTCGCTCCGTTTATTAAGTGTTAACCCCAGTCGATGGGGTGGGAAGGTTTACGTGCATGACCCCAAAGAATCTTCACGAAAACCCTAGGGAGTTGGTGCTATGGTTTGCTCATTTTAGGGATCAGGAGGGGGCAGACCTAGGACAGGAAAACCAGGTTCTCAGCCCAGGCTTTGGTCCCAACCCTGCCTCAACAGACACCCAGTGAGCACTCTCCCAACAGGCAAGATGGGTTAGGTTTGGCCCTTGGATCTCAAGGGTCCTCTAGCCACAGCTCCAGGGTGCCTGCCTCGGCCGTGGTGCACCCAGCCTCGGCCGTGGTGCTCTATGATATATAGAGCATCATATCCAGAGGGGCCAGCAACTGCCCTGATCCTCGGGGAGACACCCCCAGGAGGAAACTCCCATCCTGTGCCAGGAACTCAAACCCAGGTCTGCCTGACTCAGAGCATGCTCCTAGCTGCCAGGTCAGCAAAGCCCAGACATCACATCCAGGCAGGGAGTGGCTGGGTGCAGAAGGCCCCAGGCCGGCCTGGGGAGGACAGGAAGGGGAGGGCCCAGCCAGGAAAAGGCCCAGGAGTCACCCTTTCAAGGGGCATCAAGGCCCACGTCGAGTGGGACTACAGGTTGGAGAGGAAGCCAAGAAGTGAAAAACAGAACAAGGTGACCAGATGGAGCCAGAAGGCAAAGGTGAGGCCCGGAGCACTGGAGCTGAGATGGGCAGAGTAGTGGGGGGAAGAAGGAAATTCATCTCTCACGCTGGGATGCAGACAGGTCATCCAAGTGAGGCTGTGGGACCAGGGTCCAGGAGGGGAGGGCACCTGGCAGAGGGTGGAGAGGGGAGAGGCGGAAATGTGGGGTGCCTCACTCAGAGGGAAGGAGAAGATGACCCCATGGGCCCTGGGCCCATCTCACCCAGCTGCCTTGCTACTGGAACTCGAGAACCATACACACCTGGGCCTGTTTTCAGATAAATTCTGTGCCACCTGAGATTCCAGAAGCAAACAGACTGGAGAACATGGGATCCCTCAGTGATCCAAATCTGCCCCCAACTTGGGAGCCTAATGGATGGAGAGACGGAGGAAGGATGATCTCTAAGTACTAAGTACGAACCCCAGGAGGGGGCCCCTGGCACAGGCAGGGGCCTGAGCCCAGCAGTTACTGAGTGCCCACTTCTGGGCCACACCCCAGGGGGCTGTGGACCAGGCTGGGCGAGAGGTCAGGGACTAAGAGGAGGGTCCTGACACAGTGACAGGGAACTGGGGGGCTCAGCTGAGGTCTGGCAGCAGAGGAGGCGCTGGAAAGGGAAGACCGAGTGGGAAGAGGGCCGTGGGATGGCTTCTTGCAGCCCTGAAGCCCATTCCTGAGAGATGTCCTAAGACAACTTGGAGGAACCGCCACGTGCTGATGCAGAAGATGAAGAGTTGGGGGCGAGGTGTCGGGGCTGGAAAGACCTTGGGGAGTGGGTGGGGTGGGGGGTCCAGTCCCCTCCAGGAAAAAACAGCTCCCAGGGAGGAGTCCTGAAAAGTGTCCCTAGTGGCCCCTCCAGCCAGATGCTGCTGAAAGAGGATGTAGGTGGGCATCCCGGCCCTGGTGAAGGCTCCTCCTGCCTGCTGAGCTGCAGTGGGGATAGGGGGGCCACAGCCTAGGAAGCCCCTTCCCTGTAAGACCCACTCAGCACCCCATTCTCTCTCCTTCCTTGGCCCCCTGCAGCTGTGAGCTCCTTGGAGTTGCCAGAGGGATTTTATGACTCGGTGTCCCTTCCTGGTGTCTGTGAGTGGCCGCCCCCAAGACCTGAGACGTCCCTCTCTCCTCCACACCTGCCTGTACGAGCTCTTCCTGCTCTCCCCCGACAGCTTCTGGAGACACCACAGCCCAGGGATTCAAGGCCTCATCACCCCAAAGGGCTTCTCCAATTACTCAGTGGTAAAAAAAATCCACCTGCCATGCAGGAGACCTGGCTTTGATCCCTTGGTTGGGAAGATCCCCTGGAGAAGGGAACGGCAACCCACTCCAGTATTCTTGCCTGGAGGATTCCATGGACAGAGGAGCCGGTGGGCTACAGCCCATGGGGTCGCAGAGAGCCAAACACGGCTAAGCTCCTGAGCACCAACGCCCCGAAGGGGGCTGTGAGCCAGAGAGGGTGAGGGGCTCAACTGAGGTCACATACCCAGACCAAAGTTAGGGTTCTAGCCCACAACCTGCTGACCCCTTGCCGATGCGGACTCTGCCCACTGCCCACAGGGTGTCCCTCCCCCGAGAGGGCGGGGCGGGAGGGGTTGCCCAGCAACCGGGTTGCTGCTGGGAGAGGCTGGAGGGGACAGAGTGCCGGCCTCACCCACCTTCCCGCCTTCGACACTTTCCCACACATCTCCTCCTTCCTCTCCTCCTTCCTCTCCGGCACTGACTCAGGCCTAGGTGCTGTCAGATGAAGAGATACGAGGGTAATGACTGAGCCCGCCCTCCTGCCTCAGGCCCCGCGAGGCGGCCAGAATCCCAGTCCTGAAGACCTCGGCCCTGTAAGCTACCCAGCTCTCTCAGAGCCTCAAGTTGCCCGTCTGTAAAATGAGCACACCCAGAATCCAATTCCAGACCTCCACAAACGTGACTGCAACCTTGAATATTCACTGGAAGGACTGATGCTGAAGCTTCAATACTTTGGCCACTTGATTCAAAGAGTCGACTCACGGAGAAGACCCCGATGCTGGGGGCGGATTGAAGGCAGGAGGAGAAGGGTGTGACAGAGAATGAGATGGTTGGATGGCATCACCGACTCAATGGACATGAGTTTCAGCAAGCTCCAGGAGATGGTGAAGAACAGGAGAGCCTGGCGAGCTGCAGTCCATGGGGTCACAAAGAGCCAGACACGCCTGAGTGATCAACCACCATCACGGTGCTCAGAGACTGCTTGGAAGTTTTGGGGTTTTTTTTTAATTATTTATTTTAATTGGAGGCTAATTACAATATTGTGGTGGTTTTTGCCATACATTGACATGAATCAGCCATGGGTGTACATGTGTTCCCCATCCTGAACCCCCTCCCACCTTCCCCATCCCTCAGGGTCATCCAGTGCACCAGCCCTGAGCACCCTGTCTCATGCATGGAACCTGGACTGCTGACTGTTTCACATATGATAATATACATGTTTCAATGCTATTCTCTCAAATCATCCCACCCTCACCTTGGCTTGGAAGTTTTATTAGCAGGTATAGCTTTCATAGTTTGAAAAAATCCAATAGTGACATTAAAAAAAAAAAAGGACCAGGACGAGAATCACAAAATAATGATAAGGATCAGCAGCTCTTCAATAAACAAAAACCTGACAAAGGGAGGGCTCCCAAGGAAGAAGGAACTGCACAGACAGAGGTGAGGGGTGAGGACACTGGCCTTGTGCAAGGCACACGCGGGAACCCAGGCTCCCACCTGACCCTGGGGGGACTCCCAGGGCCAATCACTGGGCCCTCCTGGGGCCCTCTCCCAGCACCTCCTGCCAAATAAGGAGGCAAGCTCTCCCCACTCAGACACAGGGGCCCACACACACCCCCTAGTCTTTACATGGCCTGGACGTGAATATAGGTAAATAAACCCTCCATTTACAGGGGAATAAACCAAGGCCCAGAAAGGTTAATGGTTCACAAAAGGTCATGCCACTCGTCAGTAAACAAAAGCTCCTGAGCACCTTCCTGGGACCACTTGCAGGGGTCGTGATTTCTTTACGAGCCCAAGAGGACAGCCCCTGAAGTCTGGGGCTCTGTGCCCAGCCACCACTGTGTTCTGTGACCCCAGGGAGGCACTGCCCACCCACGACCTCTACCTCCAGGCAACGTCCACAGCATGAAGGCAGTGGGCTCCGCTGGGATCTGAAGAGGCCACTGCCCAGGATGTCGGGGCCAGGGTGAAATACACACAGCTCTCTCCCCCGACCCGGAGGCTGTTTTGGAGTCAAGCCTTGAAGCAAGTTGGTTGCATCCTTATCTCTGATTCTTAGCAGGACTGGAACGGTGGATTAATGTCTCTCGAAAGGCCATCTCACTTGCAGTCAACCAAAGCTTCTTGAGCACCTCTGGGACCATTGAGGGTGACCGGGGGACCCTCCTTACCATCTAGTCTTCCTGACTTGGACCCTCAGCACTAACTCAGAGGGGACAGGGTGCCTCGCCACGCAGGACTTTGGCACGTTCAACAGCTCAGGTAATGCTGAGAGATCCTGTCACCTCCGCTTGATAGATAAGACAACTGAGGTGCAGGGAGACTTGGAGACCTTCTGAAAGACACTCAGCTTAGAAGGTGAAAGAGGTGGATTCTAAACCTAGCCTCACACCAAAGCCCGCGCAAACCCCACCACGTAAAGCCTCTTCATTCCCAACACAATTTCCAAAGCCCTGTCTTACACTTTCCTGCTGGGTCTCCACCTGCTCCCAGAGGTGAGCAAGGCAGGTTTTACAGTCCCATTCTACAGATAAGGAAACCAAGGTTCAGAAAGACAAGGTGACTTGTCCAAGGTCACACAGCTGGCAACAAGCAGAGCCAAGAGTGGTCTGGGGGTCTCCAGCCCCTGTCTGGTGGAGCCGGCAAGGAACCTTCACACCTACTGGGAACTCGCTTTCCAGCTTCTCTGGACCTCAACCTTCCTACTGGCAAAATGGGTAGGTGGGTTCCTATCAGCTCAGCTGATCTAAAATCTCAACGACGATCTAATCGGTGCTGTGCTGGCCCCAGAAGCTGACTGGGGTGCTGGTCTCAGCACCGTTATCTGAGCTGCTGGTGAGTCAGCTTGGAATGGGAGCTGACCACAGTCCCCTCAGGCTGGATTGGAGAACGGGGGGTGAGAGGAGCAAGACTCAGCATCACCCCTCACTTGCCAACTCAGCACCATCTCCACTGGGCATGCAGCTCTAGGCTTAAACTCTGCTCCCAACACGCCGTGTGGCTTGGTAAAGGCACTGCCCTTCTCTGAGCCTTTGTTTCTCCCTCTGCAAACAACATACCAGTATCTGCCGAATCAGTTTATAAGATCACTGGGTTAAAGAGTGCTTCCCAGGTGGCTCAGCTACAGTATAGAATCTGCCTGCAGATGATGCCGATTCAATCCATGAGTTGGGGAGATTCCCCTAGAGGAGGAAATGGCAACCCACTCCAGTATTCTTATCTGGAGAATTCCATGGAGAGGGGACCTAGCTGGCTACAGTCCGTGGGGTCACAGAGCAAGACACGACTCAACATGCACTCATGGGCTAATGAGGAGAATAAACTTCATCTTGGCGAGGGGGAGGCGTGTCGCTAATGGGGCCCCTTTTAAGCACCTCCTGTCCAAGCTTCCTCCAAGCCAGGGAGAGGCCCTTGAAACAGGGGCTGGGCAACCCTGGCCTGGCCCAACCTCGGGGCCAGCACCACCAGCAGGCAAGGCAGCCGGAAGCATGTTAATCTCTGATTTTCCAAACTGACAACATTAAGGATCACGCTACTTCCTGCACTCAGATAGTGGGGGCTGGGCAAGAAGTTGGGAGGCCCTGAGGTGGCCTGAAGTCCCCTGGAAACTCTGGGCACCATTGTGCCCAGAGAAGGGGCTTGCTGAGCTGATGATGGGAGAAAAGCTACAGGGGTCTACAGAGAATGGGCCCAGAAAGGTGCACCTGAGAGCCTCCGTGCCAAGCTCAGGGGACGCTCTGCCTTCTCGTGGACCTTCCAAGCCCAGCACACGCCACACCTGTGTCATGTGGACCATCCCCCAGACCTTCCGCTCAGCCCTGGAGAGGTGGTGTCTGAACTGGAGGAATGTTTCAGACAAGGAGGCCCAGCCCCAGAGACTGAGCCCTGCCCAGTCCCTCAACTGCGGAGCAGCAGCGGCCGGATCTGGCCCAGGTCTGGGACCCACCTCCACGCTGACAAGGCACCGGGAGGAAGGGGACAATCACCAGCCAAGATCGCATCAGCCCTGGCCCAACCCTAGGGGCCTCGCACTGGTCCCAGCCCTGGACTGGCCCAAGCTGAGGGCACCGTGCCAGACCTGACCCTGGCTAGTCCGGTCCCTCCAGTGGGTTCGGGGGCCACACCTCACCCATGAGGCCGGCCAGGTTTCAGGGCTATGAGAGTTGCGGACTGGAACCAGCACCCTGTAGGGCGGGGCAGGCCCACAACCTGCCTGCCTGGTTCCCAGAGCACTGGGGGGCTGGAGGGGGTGGGGGGAGCAGCCCAGGGTGGGGATGTGGGCAGGCAGCCAGGGATACCAACCCCACCCACCCCAGAGCCAAAGGAACAGGAGAGGCGGAGTGGGGGCAGGGACCGAGCTTGCCTGCGTCAGAGCGCTCCAGAGTGCCTCCATCTCCATCACCGGGGAGAGCAGGGAAAGCGAGAGGTCCAGAGCACTGGGGACACCCCCAACGGCCACACAGCAGGTCCCGGCAGAGCTGGGTCGCCATGCCAGCCCCCAGTGCCTGGCCCAGGGCTTCTCTGCTCCATCACCCCTATCACTGTTATTAACACATAGCCGCAGCGGCCACGTGCTCGGCAGCCCCGCTGCACCCAGGTTCGCACGAGTCGTTCCGTGCGTTGTCCTCACTCTATATAGGAGAAAACTGCAATTCAGAGAGGTGGAGTGACTCCTCTGGGGACACACAGCTTGTCAGTTATATGGACCCGGAACAGTCTGAGTGCTAACAGGGAACCAAAGTTTTGGCAAATGCATCTCACCTCCACCTTGCAGACTGCCAGCCAGTGGGGCTTCTCACCACTCTGGCCGGGTGGGTGGCCACGGTCAGAAAGGCTGACAAAGCTCCCACTCAGGACCTGTAATCAGGGGCAAAGCCAGGAAGCGGGGGGGTAATGACAGGCTCCATCGGCCGGCAGGGGAGGGGGTCTGGCAGCCCGCCTGTGAGAACAGTAGCTAGAATCCTGCAGAGCCAAAAGCAAGAAGAGAGCAGGACAACCGGGCGCCCCACAAGGGGAAGAGCCGAACCCCCTGATGGGGACAGTGCCCAGAGAGGGCGAGGGGCCGATCCAGGGTCACCCCACTTCTGGGTGCTTGTGCCCCCCAGCACACGGCCATCAGGGTGGTGGGCTTCCTAACTGACTCGGGGCTGGTCAAGAGGCCAGAACAGCTCAACCCAGACTACGCCACCAGTCACTGCCTACCCTCACCCCAGCCCGTGCCCCTCCCGGCTTAGTCCTGCCACAGCCTCCAAATTCCCCCCACCTCCACTCCTGGCTTGCTCCCGTCCTTCCCACACTCAGGAGCCACAGGGATCTTTTTGTTAGAACTCTCACCCTTAACCTCCCCTGCTCAAACACGTCCACGGCTTCCACTGTCTTGAAGACAATGATCCAGCTCCTCAGTGCACCCGCAGCCCTCTGAACACCCTTCCTCACCATGGGGTTCCCCCAGGTCAGGGACAGCCCTCCCTCCTCACTCTCCAATGCCCCTTCCTCCTGGGAGGTCCCTAGGCTGGATGGGACCTCCACCCACTCCCATAGCCTCCCCCATCCCCAGTGATCTCACGGTGGGTAAGGCCTGTTCCCTCTCTGATGCCCCAGACAGCACCCACCGCATCTAGAACTGAGCTGGCACAAAGGAGGAACCAACCAGGAGGAAACCCAGAGGGAAAGGCCAGAGGCAGCGATCGTGAGCCAGGTGGGGAGCCACCACCCCACTGAGCAATACAGCTCCCCACACAAACCCTAGAGATTTTTCACCGCAGAAAGGAATGCCCAACCTGGGAGCCGAAGCAGGGGTCCCAGGACTATGAGAGTGCCCAATGCCTGCCTTCTCCCGGGGAAGGGGGCTGCCACCTTTGAAGCTTCCTCCTGACTGGCCTCAGGTGCCCCGAAGGGGCCCTCTGCTGGGTACCCCTTCCCTGGGGCCAGGCATCTTCCCATAATCCGGCAGCCCGTGGCCCACTACAGCCTGGGAATGATTGACCCCTGACCGTGCGCCAGCTCCATCCACACCTCACGTGGAGATGAAAACGGCCCTGGGAGGGAAGGTCCCCCCCCCCCCCCCCCCCCCCCCCCCC
>SJYC01026678.1:0-14322 GCA_006408675.1 Madoqua kirkii
CCACCCCACCACCCCACCACCCTGCCCCGTGTTCAGAGAGGGAAATGGAAGCGTGGGGGCAGCTAGGGAGCTCACCTGGCTTCACACGCCTGGTGAGGCCCAATGCCGACTGGAGACACCCAGCACCCTGCAGGAGAACTTTTCACAGAGCCCTGGACAAGCCCCAGGAGGTGGGGACATCTGTCACCCTTCCCCCCAGAGGAAACAGAGGCTGTGAGACCTGCTGATTTGTCCCAGGTCAGCCAGCTGTCAAGCGCTGGAGCCCAACTTCAAGGTAGGACCTGAACCCAGGCTCTCGAGCAGTGGCAACACACGGGAGACAGTCACACCAACCCCTTCTTAAAGGACCTCACTGGACCCCGGAGACCAAAGTCCATCCATCGCTGAACTCTCACCACCTGCCACAGGGCCTGGAACACTGCCCCCAGCAAACACACCATGCCAGACTGGATCCAGGCTCAGTCCTGCCTCCCTCCCCGGTGCCATGTGCTGTGCCCTCTGCCTGAAGCTCCCTTGCCCCCCGTTAATACAGATCAAGCTCTTGGCCAGACATCATTTCCTCCATCACAATGCTCTGCAGTTTCACATTTGCATGTAATTATAATAATAAGCGGGGCATGAGGTAATGCATGCAACACTTAGCCCAGTGCCAGGCACAGAGGCAGCTGCCATATGTGTTAACAATGATCATCGACGTTATTTCCTCTAACCCTCACCCAGAGCTTCCCCGGTGGCTCAGACAGTCAAGATTCTGTCGGCAATGCAGGAGACTTGAGTTCCATCCCTGGGTCGGGAAGACCTGCTGGAGAAGGAAATGGCAACCCACTCCAGTATTCTTACCTGGAGAATCCCATGGACAAAGGGGCCCAGTGGGCTCCTCATGCGGTCGCAAAGAGTTGGACAGGACTGAGCAACTAACACTTTCACTTTCAGAGTTAACTGTTAAACCCATTTATAGAGGAGGAACGGGAGGCTCAGAGAGATGAAGTGATTTCCCCAGCATCAGAGGTACGAGCAAAACCAGGACACGGAGCCAAGCCAGGCTCTGCTCACTGCTCCACCCCAGTATCGAGAACTCCGCGGGCCGTGGAGAAGGTGCTCAAGAGTCCTCAGTGACTCTGGCACATTCCCCACTCGTCCAGCAGCTCCCCAGGTCAGGCTGGCACCTTGGTCACGTCTGGAAGCCAGGTGCCCAGCACAGCACCAGTTTTAGGAGAAGAGAGTGGGTTTCTTACAGAGGCAGGTGTGTTCCAGGGCCGAGCTCGAAGCAAGAAGCAAATCTGAGCTCCCATTGGCCTCTCTGGGCCTTAGTTTCCTCATCTATAAACCCCATGGATGGAGGAGCCTGGTGGGCAACAGTTCACAGCATCGCAAAGAGTCAGACACGATTTAACGACTAAACAACTGTAACAAAATGGGCATACGATGAGAGTCTTGCCCTCACCTCACCTGGTGACCTGGGGTCCTCAGATGACAGTTTCTGTTCACAGTCAAAGCGCAAGGTTCCTGGCTATGATCCTAACCTTCAGCAACTGCGAAAGCCCTGCAGGAGATATCGGGCTTTGATGCTAACAAAGGGCCACGTGAGCCGTATGAAGGATCGAGGCTGTATCATAGCCTCCGGCACCCGTGAAAGTCCTGCCCTGGCGTGTTCCCTCACTAACAGGCCAGGCACATACGCTGATCAGGCCACTGGACTTGGGAAGGGCTCTGTGAAATCCAAGGTCAAGCTCTCCACTGGGCAGATGGGAAACTGAGGCTGCAGGAGCAGGGAAGAGGCAGCCAAGGCCCAGCTTCCCGGGAGGGCAGTGAGGGAGTCAAATCCAGGGCCTTCAGTGCCCAGCAAGGAAACCTGCCTCTGGTCTTGGGGGTCTCTGGCCTGGAATGCTCTGCCAGAGCCCACCCTCTCCACCTGGCCCTCAGGACGCCCCCCAGACAAGTCCAGTCCCCTGGAGACTCCACCACCACAGCCCCTGCTTCCCCTGGGGGCTTTGTGCAAGTGTCATGACTGTATCACCACCCCCTACAGACAGAGACCCAGCACCAGGCTTTTATCCAGGCCAGGTGGGTGCTTGACAAACACGTGCCAAAGGAACAGCCCCTGGTGGGAGGTCACCCGGTTTCAGATGCCAAAACAGTGGCCCCGGAGGTCTGGGGAAGAGGCTAGCTGGGTCCCCCATCATGAAAGCAGCTTTGGGGCAAGGCTGCGGTGGGGGCGGGCCAGGAGGAGCTGGCCAGGAGCGCTCACAAAGCTGCCTTTCCAGCTCTTCTCACTTAGCAAATATTTAACCACGGCTCAGCGACGCAGGTCTTCTGGTGGAAGAGTGTGTGTGCTGAGAGACCAGAGCTGAGAGCAGGGAGGGGGCTGAAGTGAAGGCCCAGAGAAGTGCCTCCCACCCCAGAAAGGCAGAGCGCAGACCCGCCTGCCAGGGACTGCCCTGACACCTCGAGGAGGAGGAGGCCGCCTCAGTGGGAGGCAGTCGATTCCCCTCTTGACACAGAGGGAAACAAAAGCTCTCTCATCCCTCCAGCCCCTCCTTCGCCCCCTGGCAGAGCCCCGAGTCGGCTGCGGGCACCACCCAACAGTTGGTGGCTTGTTCTGGGTGCCCAGACCCAGGAGTCCCTGCTCTCTGGGAACACAGACCCAAGCCGGGCGGGTGAAGAAGGGGTGCCCAGGGCCCCCGCAGCACCCTCCACCCAGGGCAGGACCGGGAGGGGGCCCCCCTTCCACTCCGGGGAGGACATCTGGGACTGGGCTCCCCAGTCTGGTGTCCTGCACCAGACCTGCCACGGCCAAGGCCACATCCCAGGCCAACAGAGCCACGCAGGGAGGAAAGGAAGGTCAGAGGCCACCTGGAGGACCAGCCTCCCCACCCTGCCCACCCGGCTCCACGTCCCCCATCCTCCTGCCCCAGAGACAGCCCTGGCTTGGGAGCCGGATAGAAGTGGGACAAGTCCTAGCCCAATGGGCCGGGGCCTTGTCTGAGCCTCGGTATTCTCCTCTGTGGACTGGGGATAATTAGCAGCGGTTATCAGGCCGGGCACAGAGGCGGCTCATCTATGACAGTGATTTTGTAAACACTAACCTCCACCCGCCCAGTCCCCGTTCCTACTGGCTTCTCAGCAGGCAGCATCACTCGCCTCCATGCTCTTCTTTTCTTCCTCGCCACGCCCCCTGGTGCCTGAACCTTTGCAACCTGGGGCCTGCCCACTGGTCACGACTGCCCCGAGGCCATGGTGCCCCTTGATACATGCCTGCTCTCAGCCCAAAGTGCAGAGCGCTGAGGCTGGACCAGGCACCCAGGACCCTCTGCCACAGCACCCCTACACTGGCAGGTGCCCACCACAGGCCCACTGTGCCCTTAGTGCCCAGACTGGAATTAAGACCCTGAGGTGCCCAGGCAGAGCTCCCTGCCCGAGCCCTTCCTCCACGACCAGCCCGGCGCCCAGCATTGCCACCCAGCCCCTCCCTGCAGCTACCAAGCAGCAGTCCACATCCTCCGTCGACCAGCTCAGGGTCAACCAAAAGGGTGGGGGGAGCAAAGCCAAGGACAGGTGAGGCTGTCAAGGCTCCACTGTGCTGGCTGAGAAAGGTTTCATGTCCTCATTCATTCATTCATTCAGCAACCACGGGGCACTGAGCATTCAGGAGTGAGTCAGACACACCCAGTCTCTGTTGTCCAAAGGAGACAGACTGTCAACAAAACCTACAACGGGACACAGTAAGTCCCCGGCTGGGGGTAGCAGCAGCAGCCAGAGGAGGGACGGCTAACCCAGCCTGCAGGATCGGAGAAGACTTCCAGGAGGAGGTGGCCCCCGAGACATGAAGGGGTGCTGGTGCGGCGAAGGAGGACAGCTGGGCAGGGAGAGGGTGCCAAGCAGAAGACACAGGGGATGCACAGATTCAGACACGCGTTCAGTGAAACATTCATCTTTTCCACAAACATCTGTGAGTACCTTCCTAGGTCAAGAAGGGCATTTTCATAGCAGAGCGTAGTGTCAAGGTTCTGGAATTCATCATTCAGCAACCACGGGGCACTGAGCATTCAGGAGTGAGTCAGACACACCCAGTCTCTGTTGTCCAAAGGAGACAGACTGTCAACAAAACCTACAACGGGACACAGTAAGTCCCCGGCTGGGGGTAGCAGCAGCAGCCAGAGGAGGGACGGCTAACCCAGCCTGCAGGATCGGAGAAGACTTCCAGGAGGAGGTGGCCCCCGAGACATGAAGGGGTGCTGGTGCGGCGAAGGAGGACAGCTGGGCAGGGAGAGGGTGCCAAGCAGAAGACACAGGGGATGCACAGATTCAGACACGCGTTCAGTGAAACATTCATCTTTTCCACAAACATCTGTGAGTACCTTCCTAGGTCAAGAAGGGCATTTTCATAGCAGAGCGTAGTGTCAAGGTTCTGGAATTCAGTCTTGGTTCCAATACTAACCTCACTGGCTCACTAACTATAGGACTTTGGACATGGGGCTTAATTCTCTCTGAATTGCAGTTTTCTGGGCTGTAAAGTGGGAGGAAGAGTAGTACCCACCTGGTCGGGTTTTCATAAGGATCAGGGAAATGAGGGAAGCCCCAGAGCCTCAGCAGATGGGGGCTGGTGCAGTCAGCGATGACGCCTGAGCGGCTGACAGGAGGACACACGCCGGCGGGTGGCCACCGGAGGGGTGGTCAGGCGGGCGGGGAGACCTTTCACAAGCTCAGGGGCCCCTCAGTGTGTCCGCCTGTCCTCCCAGTCATTTTCTGCGATGTGTTTCATGCCATGAAATGGGGGCCAGAAAAAAAGAACCAAAACAGCAGCTACCTGGTCCCTTAGCAGGCGGCTCAGACGATGGGAAGGTGACATCCGTGGGGTCCACTCGTTCCGGGTCCTGGGCCCTCAGAGGTTAACCACTCAGAAAGCGAAATTCCATCTACCTCTTATCCATCACTCTATCCCTCCCGCCTCCTTCCCTCCCTCCCTCCCTCTCTCTCTCTCTCACACACACATACACACACACACGCACACACACGCCTGCAGGGCTGGCTCCCTGGGAGGTGGGGGCACAGGAGGGAAATCAAAGGCAGGGAGAAAGGGGAAGTGCACGGAGAAACATCAGTGAAGATTCAGAAAGCAAACACCGACAAACCGCAAGCCACCGCGAGCCACCAGACCGTGGGGGACCACAGTGCATCTGCTCCTCACCACGCAGTTTCTCGAGCTCCCTGCCTCTCTGAGCCTCTGCTTCCCGCAGGTGGACTCACAGGTGAACAAGGCTAAGGGCGAGGCTAGCTGGGAAAGTGCTTTGAGCTCCCCCAGGGAGGAACCACGGTGTCTTGCTTTCCTGGTGTCTCCTATTCACACCGCTCGCTCTGTTTCTCCTTTTCTGTCTGACTGAATTGGCTAAGACGTCCAGCTCAACGCTAATGAAAATACCTCCATGGCGTCAGCATCAAGTTTGCTCAGGCCTGTTCGGTATGTGACGAATGACACTGTAAAGGGCTGAGTACCAGGTAGGGATTGCTACAGGCAAAAAGGGAGAACTTAGCTCATCTCTTACAACGAAAGGGTTGGAAAATTCCAGGGAAAAGCGATGCTATGGGAAGTCAGCCACAGCCATGCCCCGGCCAAAATGGAGCCTGTTTTGAGTGATCTACCACGGCAGACAGGATCCACAAGGGCCTTTCTCTCTCAGGTGCCCAGGGGTGGGACAGGTGACCCTATTAGAGTAGGGAGCTCCCTGTCCCTGGAGGCGTTCAAGCAGGAGCCTGATGGCCAACTGGCAAGGAGGTTGCAGAGAAGATCCTGTCCCAGGAGGCAGGTTGGCAGTAAAAACACAGACAGACCTAGCTCTGCAACTGCCGGTGACCTTCCCAAACCTCAGTTTCTTTATCCATAAAATGGGGGTAAGAATAGCATGCACAAGAGCACAGAACTCTTGTGAGGACTACCTCAGAGAACGTGTGAGTATCCAGCACTCTGCCTGACCGTTGGAAGAGCCCAGTGAATGCCAGCTGCCATTCTAATAACAAGCAATCACTAGTAAGTGCCAGTTACGGTGTCCAAAGCCTAACGGAAAAGGGCTAAACACAGACACACATCCCACACATTTCATCAGCTGATGCCCTCTGACACCACCCTTTTCTCTAAGTCCAAGCCAAGCTGCTTCCCAAGCTGCCTCAGGACCCAGACCTCTCCCCTGCTCCACCTATCTACCATCCATCCATCCATCCATCTATCCTCCTATCCATCACTCTGTCCCTCGCTTACACACACACATGTACACACACACACATACACACAGAGCTGCCTGCAGTGCTGGCTCCCTGGGTTCAGAGGGAAGTGGGGTGGGGGCCCGCAAAGGGCTTGTCTCCTTTCCCAGGGAAAGAGGGAGGAGGGAGAAGGAAGACGATCAACTCTGAAATTTCACTCATGAGCTTTGCTGCTGAGCCAGAAGGAAACCCAATCCTGGGCTGGAATGCCAGCGACCCTCAGCATGGAGAGGTTTCATGCAGATGGAAAATGGAAAGTTTATTCAAATAACAAGACTCTGGTAGCCAGCAGAGGACACAGGCCCCACCCCACCCTGGGGTTAGCAGCTGCAGGTTTCCTCAGGCACCAGAGGACCCCACCTAATATGCCTCGTTCCAGGTGCCAGCGTGGCCCCCGCCTGTGGAAACTCTGCTCTCGGCCATCAGGCCCATGTTCTGTGTCTGCTTCTCCAGGGGTTCCTTGAAGATGAGTGGGGAGGGGTGCCCATCTCTCCCTGGGCAGTAATGATAGATTCTAAGCATGAGTTCCAGGCAAGGATGCAGGCTTCAGGTCGTTGGGGCCTGAGTCCAGGCACCTGCCTGCCACCGGGTGACCCTGGCTCTCCAGCTCCTCGTCTGTCCAGTGAAGGAGCTGGATTTCATCTCCCTGGACCCTCAAAGCTTTCCTCTAACTGTGACTGTCCCTGACAGCCATGCCCCTCATTCAGGGCAGAACCTTGAGTCAACAGCACCACTCAGTCTTGGCAATTAACTGGTGTCTGTTACTCCCAGGAGGACAGGGACCCTGTCTGTCTCATTCATGACTGATCCCCAGCACCAAGCAGGGCACCGAGTGCAGGAAATCTTGTCCCTGACTGTGAGATGACACCAGAGCGCTCAACTGAGTCTCCCGGGCGTCTTCAGGCACAGAGAGAGGTTGGGGTTTTCCAGAAATGTCAGCTCAGGCCTGGGGACAGACCCTTCCCAGCCCCAAGAGGAGTGTTTGCCAGCGGCTCTCCCATCCCAGTGGGATGCTTCCTACAAAGGTGAGGCTGCATCTGGAGCCAGCCAGGCCAGTGCAAGGTCACACATCAGCGGCAGACGCAGTCACCACCCCGGAACGCAAACCGAGCCGTCACCTAAGCTCTGATCCTCAGTTTCCTCTTCTGGCAGATTCTGTCAAATGATACGGCACCTGCACAGGGCCTGGGAAACTGGAGCTGAGCAGGCTCCACCCTTGAGCCTGGACGGTGAGGGGGCTGGGGGGGGTAAGGGGGAGTGTCTGCAGGACTGTCACATGGGACAGGCACGTCACCCTGCTCCTGTGTCCCAGCCCTACAGAGGGACAGATGCCCCAGCGCTTTGAGAAACGACCACCAGAATGCAGTGCCCCTGGAGGTGCTGCTGCCATAGCCAGCAGGAACCATGGCAATAATCACCAGTTTCTGGGAAATTCCGGTTCCCTCAAATGCTTGCACTCTTTCAGCTCTGGGTCTCTGCAGAGATGGCCCTCTGCCTATGACTCTTCTGCCTTCATCCCTTGGGTCTCAGCTAGACAACCCCTCTCCTAACAAGTCTTCCATGATCCTTCAAGTCTGGGTCACTTCTCCTTGGGGTCCCAGAGAGGTCTTTACCCCACCCCTAATCTTGGCTAGGGTTCCTTGCTGAGTCCTTCCTCCCAGAAAAGGCTCTACGTGAGGATGGGAAGCTGCCTCCCCAGCTTGAGCACCCCAAGACCCGCACACGACCTGGCACTGAGAACAATGGTGGGATCGATGGATTAATCCCATGGAAATGATTGAGGCTGTCCAACAAAGCACTGTTTGCAACAGTGGAAAACAGAAACAACCCATGTTCAGCAATAGGGGTTTGCTGAGCAAGTTAAAAGGCAGGCTATTGGGTCCCTAATGGAATATTCTGGAGCCTTTCTACATGCTGCAGGGGGATAGCCTGGTGCAGAAAGAATCTGCTGGGGAATCAATCCACCACCACTGGCTTGAACCCCTCCCTCACCCCAACTCATCCATCTCCCGGCTAGACACAGAGTTAACACTTGCTACTGAAATAGCAACCCACTCCAGTACTCTTGCCTGGAAAATCCTACGGATGGAAGAGGCTGGTAGGCTACAGTTCATGGAGTTGCAAAGAGTCAGACACAACTGAGCAACTTCACTTTCACTTTCTTTCACTGTTCTTCACCAGAGTAGCAGAAATAAAACCCTCTTGTTAAAGTCTAGCTAAGAAGTGCTGATGAGAAAGGACTCCTCTCCCCCGATTCCCCTGCTAGGCTCTCAAGGATGCAACAGGTGGCCTCCTGCCCACCCTCCTCTCTAGTTACAGTCCGCCTGTTCCCCTCCACAGACGGGCACCTGTCTGTACCCCAACGCTGGTGGCCAAAATCCAGCCTGACCTTCGAGACCCAGCTTAACAACTCCCCACCCCTAGCACTTCCAGAACCTTCTCTACCCACCCCCCAACCCCCCCAAGAACTTTCAGAACCTTCTCTACCCTCTCCCTTTCTCCAGGCCCACCTTGTGCTTTGCAACCACCCGGTGGAGGCGCTCATTACGCCAAGATGGCTCTGATTCTGGAGTTAAAAGACTAAAATTTCCCCCCAGATACAGGCTATTCTTTTTATTTGATATATTAACCATGCAAAAGATAACAAGAGAGAAGGAAGAAAAAATTAAATAATCCATTATCCTACCACCCCCCCAATCTCTATTAACACGCTGATGAATTTCCTTTCATTTTTTTTTTCCTATACCTGCACAGACCTAGTATGCACTTGCAGACACCCGGCTCATCTTTACTTTCAAAGGCCACATGTTACACCATTGAACATCACCTACTGATAGACATTGTTCTGAGCTTCCTTGGTGGCTCAGACAGTAAAGAATCCACCTGCAATGCAGAAGACCTGGTTTGATCCCTACGTTGGGAAAATCCCCTGCAGAAGGGAATGGCAACCCACTCCAGTATTCTTGCCTGGAGAATCCCAATGGACAGGAGCCTGGTGGGCTATATAGTCCATGGAGTTGCAGAGTCGGACATGACAGAGTGACGAACACTTTCACTTTCTTTCAGAGATTGTGTCTCCTTTTTTTTTCTGTTGTAACCCAGCTGTAATGTAACCATCTGGTTGCATTCAGGTAAATTCAGGGTGTGGACTGGCCAGACAGATGCCCTAGGGGCTTCTTCCACCTTTCTGCCATCACTCCCACTGGTGGTGGGGGATGGTGAGGCCCACCCGCCCTGGGCAGCCCTTCCTCACCCAGCCTATAGACGCACCCAGTGCCAATGGTCATTGTCCTAAACTCCAGATGACCACCCACGCCCTGGGTGGGGTCAGCGGCAGGACCCCAGCCTGGCACAGTACCCGTCCTGGAAGGGTCCATCTTTCTGACCAGGAACTGAGACACCAAGGGGGGAAGGGACTTGAGTCACTTGAGGGACCCTGGGTGAGTCCCTGGGCCTCTGCCCCTCTGCCCACGGGGCAGGCCCCCAGAAGCAGTTCCTCCCAAAAGCTGCCACCATCTCAACAGGAAAGCTGAGCTGGGCAGCCAAGGACAGTTATTGTCAAGAGAGCCCTCAGGCAAGCACCTCCAGGGCCCACGCAGGCGAGTTCTCGAGGGCGTGGTCAGCTCATCATGATGCGCCCTCTGATAATTATTTAATTAATGACTGGCTGGTAAGCACTTATATACTCAGGCAAGCACCTCCAGGGCCCACGCAGGCGAGTTCTCGAGGGCGTGGTCAGCTCATCATGATGCGCCCTCTGATAATTATTTAATTAATGACTGGCTGGTAAGCACTTATATACTCATCTCTCCGGCCCAGCCTTGAGCTCTAGGTGGGCAGGGCCAGGGCTAAAGGTGTGCTCCAGTGCTGGCCACACAGTGAGTCAGCAGGGGCACCAGGACCCAGGGGTCACGTCCCTCATCTGTCACACCAGGGCTCAGTCCTGGAGGCCCGGGGCACAGAGGGGTCATGACCTGGAGGAGGGTCAACCCATCCTAGAGTGGGTCCTTGGGCTCTGCCCCTCCAGGCCTCATCCCTGGGGCTCAAGGACAAGAACAAAAGACTCAAAGCCAGTGAGTCAGACGGAGAGGAATACACGCCGGGAGGAAGGAAGCTGTGTGCACGGCCGCACGCGCTCCAGGCCTGCGGTCTCAGACACGAGGTAGAAGGCAAACCCTCCTTCCAGACAGGCCGAGGGGAAGTCAGAACCAGCCAGGGCCCTGACCCTGCCCACATCTGCCCCACCCTCCAAGCCCACTCTCAGCACCCACCAGATCCTTCTTCCAAATAACTTCAGGTCCAAATAACATCTCGTGCTTTGAGATGGAAACCTTGCGGGACATTTACTCATTCACTCACTGCTAAGCAATTAATTTAAACTAATAAATGTCAATAATAGCTATTGATTATTGAGCATTCACTATGCCCAGCACTGTGTTAAATATGCATAAACTTAACTGATCAATGCACATAATGCAAATTATCCTTTATATTATTAAATCATAGCTAATAAGTGAAGTGGTATTATCATTCCCATTTTACAGCTGGTGAAACCAAGGCATCAAGAACTACAATAACTGTTCTAGCAGCTGGTGGAGCCAGCTCTGTCCTGTGAGGCCACGCTGGGCACCTCATGGTGCTGATGTCACCGGCAAGAACCCTGGGGAGGCGCCCAGAGGAGGCCCCAACGCAGCTATTGAGAGTGGCCCCAGGAACAGTGAGTGCTCCTGGTTGTGGGCTTAGTCTGTGGGTCCTCCAGCACCTCTCCAGGTCTAGAACTTGGCCCAGTGGGCCCTCCAGAGACTCTCATCCATCTCCTTCACTGAACCACAGGGTAAACTGAGGCCCAAGGCGGAGGCCATGCCTGCTGAACTCCAGTCCACAGCACTGGATCCTTAGAAGCCACAGTGGTGGTACTCAAGAAGGAGGAAGGGGAGCGGAGGGGCTCTGCCCCCTCCTCATACAGGAAGTCTCCGGGGCCCCCACCCGGGGAGGCAGGATGTCCAGGCCCAACTGTAGCCCAGCCCCTCTGCCCAAAGGGCAGGCCCCCAGAAGCAGTTCCTCCCAAATTCTGCCGCCATCTCAACAGGAAAACAGGAACGCTGAGCTGGGCAGCCAGGGACAGCCTGACCCAGAGTGGAGGTCTGTCTCCCGGAGGAGCAGGCCGGCCGGAGAAAGCCAGCCTGCCGCCCCAAGAGGGGCCTCGCCTCCGGCCAGAGACTCAGGCCAGGGCGAGAGGAAGGGCTCACTGTGCTCAGCCCCTCGGCACAAGTCTCCCTGCGGCCCTCCCTCTCCTCGAGAGAGGGATCACCCCATTTTAGAGAGGGTATAACTGAGGCACAGAGAGGGGAAGTGTCCTGCCGAAAGCCACACAAGAGAGCCGACACTGCAGAGCGTGCCCTCGGCCGGAGCAGTGGTCGTCCCAGGGGGTCCGGTCTCTCCTCCTTCCTCTTCCTGGCAGCTTAAAATGTGGCAGCGGGGGTGGAGGGGAAGGGAGCTTGGCTTTTTTTAATCCTCCACAACACCTCGCTGTCTGCGTGTGGACAGGCCTATCTGTGCGGTCCGCACAGGGCCGCTTCTCTCACGGAGGGCCTGTTTGTTTACTCTGTGTTCAAAATTATAACCTTCGCGCCCCACCCAGGCCCGTCACCCCTTCCTGACTCGTCTTTGCTGTCTGGGGCGTCCAGGAATGGAATGGGCCCCGGGTTCCCGTCCTCTGAGACCCTGGGAATGCTCTCCCCTCCTTCCGGGCCTCAGTTTACTCAGTTACGAAAACAGAGGAGGGAACTGGTCGGATGACCACAAAGGAGCCTTCCTGGCTACGAGGGAGGAGGGACTGGGCCAGAGAAAGGAGAGCGGCCACGGCCCGTCGGCAAGCTCCGAACGCGGGCAAGTGGGGCACTGTGGCCGGAGCAGCCCAGACCACGAGCAAACCACAAGCACCTCTTCCACGCTAACCACGGCTCCGCAGCCCAGCGGGGCCCGGACTCCCCAAAGCTTCAGTCCTGTGTCTCTCTTCTCCCCCTTTCCACCCGCACCTCCAGGGAACACGTCCAAAACCACAAGCCAAAAAGCGAAAGCTGAAATGGAAGCAGAAGTGTGGCTGCCAGCCCACCCCCCCAGAGGTCCCATCCCTCCTGAACTCCCAGGCAGGCCAAGGACACCGCTCCTCCCCCAGAGCTCAGCCAAAAGGGGGCTGCCCTGTCCCCCGCAGGTTCCACATGCCAGGAACAACTGCCTCCCAGAATCGTCGCAGGGAGCACCTTCCCATTTTATGAAGGGAACCTGCCCAAGGCCACAGGGCTTTCTGGGGCAGAAGCCAGTTGCCTCCTTGTCAAGGCTGGACATGTTGCCTCCTGAGTTGGGGTGACCAGAGTTTAAAACCAACATGCACTTTGGAAACATAAAGACCCACTGTCTTTGTAACACAAACCACACTGCCTTCAGCCTGATGGAAGCTTCTTGGATGGCATGAGGCCCATGAGATCAGGGCTCGTGTCCCTACTTCATCCCTTCTACCCAGCACAGGGCGGTTCTCAGAGGAGGCACGTCCCTCCACAGCAAGATGGCATTATGCACTAAATAACTGCTAGGCACCTGCCTTCAACACAGCCCAGGGCCCACAGGCTCCCATAACGTCAGAGCCAGGAAGCCACTAGAGACTGTGCTCGTGCCCCGCTGCACAGATTGGCAAAGGCGGGGGGAGACAGGACTTGCCAAAGGTCGCCTGGCACCAGCCCTCAGGCTCTCGCCTCCCAGCCTGCACCTGTAAATGGCTCTGGCAGGTGGGAAGGATTAGAGGCGGGTTAAGCACAAGAGAGTGAGTAGCTTCTGGCCCAAGGGACTCCTGTTCTAGAAGGTTCTAGCTTAACAAACTTGGCTGGACACAGAACAGCTCCATTCGGCGTGGGGCATGGGAAGAAGGGACAGCAGCTGTGGCCGGCGTGGCCACAGGTGTGTGGATGTGGAAGTGGGGTTCACACTTTCTGAACCACAATTCATTCTTTTTTTAAAAAATCTTTAAAATATATATATATTTATGTATATCTATGCAACGGGTCTTAGTTACAGGACATGGGAGCTTCAATCCTCATTGCAGCAGCATGTGGCCTCTTTAGCTGTGGCATGTGGGGTCCAGTTCCCTGACCTGGGATCGAACCTGGACCCCTCTGTGTTGCTAGTGCAGAGTCTTAGTCACTGGGAGTCCAGGGAAGTCCCCAAACTACAATTCACTCTTCCTCTGCTCCTCCTGGGAGCCCGGTTACCCACTGGAGTCCCTGGTCCTGCATGTGGACCCTGACCCTGCGCCCTGGCCCACGCTCTGCACTTTTGATTCCTGAGAGGAGGGACTCCCTCAGCCAATCCTGTCACAGACGATACACAACAGGAAGGACTGGTGACAACGGGACACCATCCCATTGATGCCTCACAACAATCTAGCACATCCAGGCTACCGCAGACCCACTTGACAGATAAGGAACCTGAGGTCCCGAGAAGGGACCTCATCTGCCAAATGACAGGGCCACTGAGACAAGATCTCAAAGTCAGGTCCTCAGAATCCAGGCCCAGACCTCTTCAAGCTATTCTGCGCCTGGAAGAAAAGGTTCTCATACACAGAGATGCTGACGAAGGAAGTGAGTCTCCCATCATCAGGGGAATGTAAGTGGGATTGCGGGACCACTGATTACCTCAGTAAAACCTATGTGCTCAGTCGCTTCAGTCATGTCCGACTCTTTATGATGCTATGGACTATAGCCCGCCAGGCTCCTCTGTCCATGGGATTCTCCAGGCAAGAATACTGGAGTGGGTGGCCATGCCCTCCTCCAGGGTATCATTCCAACCAAGGGATCAAACCTGAGTCTACTGTGTCTTCTGCACTGTAGACAGATTCTCTACCGCTGAGCCACTGGCGAGGCCCAGAACAAATTGATGGGGTCCATCAATCCCACGGGACCAAAAGCTGGCACCAGGTCTTCCCAACCTCACACATTACCATCACCAAGGCTTGTTGCCCCATCACTCCATACACACA
This sequence comes from Madoqua kirkii, assembly GCA_006408675.1. Taxonomy (NCBI): domain Eukaryota; kingdom Metazoa; phylum Chordata; class Mammalia; order Artiodactyla; family Bovidae; genus Madoqua; species Madoqua kirkii. The sequence continues at coordinate 14,288 of SJYC01026678.1, forward strand.
TACACACAGAATCAAATACACACACACACACACAC
>SJYC01026681.1:0-30161 GCA_006408675.1 Madoqua kirkii
CCTGAACAACAGGCTCCTTCCTGGTCTTATAAGAAGGAGGAGGTCCCTTCTGTGCCCTGTTGGTCCCTCTCCCTCCCAGTTGGCTGTGAGCCCCAGCTCTGCCCTCCCCACAAACCTGTCAGACCTGAAATAGCCCAGGAAAAAAAAAAAACAAACACCTCAGGTAAACAGCAGGGAGTGTGAATGAATCAGGATCTTGTTTTTAAGGCATATCATGTGTCCACCACTGTGTCTCCAGTTGGCATTGCCCGTTGCTCGGAAGGGACCCTGGCACCCCGCCCAGGCCTCCCCTCTTTCTTAACTGTTGGGTGATGGAAGGAGATGCAGCTGAAAGTCCACTCCATCTGTTACCTGGCCTCCTGCAGCTAAAGTCCTTTATTGCTCATCAGGGGGCCAGCTCCTCGGCCACGCTCAAGTCCAGGCCCCGTGACTACCAGCCTGGTAGGATGCCCAGCAGCCTCTTTGGCTTCCCTGCCTCCAGCCTCCCGTTCGTTCCTCACTGGGCAGCCAGCTGGATTCTAAAACACAAAGATGACCATGCTGTTCCCCTGCTTCAAACCTTCTGTGGCTGAGACTTGCCTGGCGGCTCAGTGGTTAAAACTTCATGCTTCTAATGCAGGGGTAAGGGTTTGATTCCTGGTCAGGGAACTCAGAACCCACTCCTGCGTTCTGCCCAGCCAAAATCAATCAATAAATAACAATAACAACAACAAAAAATAACCTCTGTGGCTCCCACTGTCCTGGTGATAAAGTCAGATCCCAGCCATGGCATTCAGTGCTCTTGCCAGCATCTCTTTGTCTTGCCCTTCACAAATCACTCTGACTTTTCACGTCCTTGAACTGGTGAATGGGAACTCCTTGTGGTCTTCATCATCTCGTTATTATTTCTCACTCCCCACCTATTTGCTGGTGCTTCAACACTCCCTCTGCTGACTTTGGGGTTGTTGGGTCCAGCTGGGAGTCATGACCTGTGGGAGTGGTGAGCCCTCAGTTCTTACAGGTATGCAAGCAAAGACACTATAGAACCAACTATGCTATCAGATGGGGAGTGAAGAGGGAGTGGCAACGGCAGGCACGTGCACAGGCAGGTCTGTAAACAAGCCTGCTGAGCCCCAGGGACCAGGTGGGTGTCCACTGCCACATTCCCCTCCAGAGCCCACGATTTACCCAGGCATCCCCTGACACTCGCCATGTGCCTGCCATACGTCCCTTGTCAAGAACCCTCTGTTGTCACGGTGACTGGTGCACAAGTCTAAACTCCCATCTCACCCCACCCTGCAGAGGGAGACCCCCCCAAGAGCAGGGACCCCGAGGCTGGCCCAGTTCCTGACTTCCTGGCACGTCCCAGAGAGAGCTTGGCTGCTGAGCCAGCGTTGATAACCACCCAGTTCCCCCAGGACCAGCCAGGGGGGGTTTTGGGCTCTGCCAACCTCCGCCCAACCCCTTCCATGCCAAGCTTGGTTTCCTGCTGGGCTGAGGCGGCCCCTCACCAGCTGGTGACTCAGAGCCTGGCCAGGATGGCGCGCCGAGTGACTAAACTTGCGGCGAGGCTGGGCGGGGCTCCTTGGGTGGGGCCTTCCTCTATCCCTTCAGTCTTGCTGATTTTTGTCCTCTGGGTCTTCCAGACAAGATGAGAATAATCCTGGCTTCTGTGTGCCTGAGTACTTAAGGGGTTACTGAGATGTCCCCTTGGGGTCACCTCCTTGCCTGGAGAGGAACAGAGGAGGCCCAAGAGGAAGGTGAGGGTGAGGGAGAGATTTAGTGAGGAGAGCGTAGAGCCGAGTTTGGGGGTGCGCCCCACTGCTGCGTGAGAAAGGGCTGGTCAGGGACCCAGGGGCAGGGGGCTTTCAGGACTGGGCCACCTGACCCCATTCAGCACTTCTGTGAGAATTAGGACAGTCCAAGGACTTCCCTGGTGGCTCAGACGGTTAAGCGTCTGTCTACAATGCAGGAGACCTGGATTTGAGCCCTGGGTTGGGAAGATCCCCTGGAGAAGGAAATGGCAATCCACTCCACTACTGTTGCCTGGAAAATCCCATGGACAGAGGAGCCTGGTACGCTACAGTCTATGGGGTCTCAAAGAGTCTGACATGACTGAGCTACTTCTCTTCACTTCAGTGACAACAACAGACCGGGATGGTCCCGTGGCACGGCTGTAGCTGGCTTGGCAAGGGCGGCATGGGCTGGATTCAGCCTCTGTTACTCCGTCCACCAGACACACCTATTTACTTATTTTTAAAAGGATTTGTTTATTTGGCTCCACTGGGTCTCAGTTGCAGCATGTGGGATCTAGTTCCCTGACCAGGGATCGAGCCTGGGTCCCTTTCATTGGGAATGTGGAGTCTTAGCCATTGGTCCACCAGGGAAGTCCCAGACACCTTTAAAAAGGGTTTGACCCTCACACTGGTGCAGAGGTGAAGAGGCAGTGGCAGGGGTGGTGTTCCTTCCGGGGGTATTTGGAAGCGTGTACATGAGGGCATTTTTCATTACGTCTGCATCTGGTGTCCATGGAAGTGCAGGAGGTCTACTGACTCAGTGCCTCAAGTTCAGGGATGCCAGCCATTCTGGTGAGATGGCCAGTCCTGCAAAGGAACAGCCCCACCTGCCTCGCTCCCTCATCCAGAGCTGACCCCGCTGCTGCCCAGTCGCTTCTGGAGAGGACATACTGACTGTAGAAGTGCCTCCCAGTGTTCCAGGCGGGCTTAAGATGCACTGTCTCACTAACTAGGCTTGAAGCTTCCCTGGCCAGGGAGTGAAGCTTATGCTGGCATCCTCGCTATAGCAGTCATGGTAAGGACGCGGGCGTGACCCCAAGTGGCCCCTACATGCCAGGCATGGGCAAGGACTTTGGATGTTTTATCTTCGAGACAGTCCCACGAAGGCTGCGCTAATAGTGGCCCCGTTTCACAGGTGAGGGAACTCAGGCTACAGCAGTCGCAGGGCGGGTCTCCTTCATTTCAAAGCCCCACTCCCTGCCAGTAGGACAAAACTGGGTCCACTTGACAGACAGGGAAACTGAAGCACATTCTCACGGCTCCTAACTAGCCACTGGCAAAGCCAGGCAGACTCAGCATGTCTGGGCTCTTTAATCAGGAACCTGCCCACTCTGCCCCTATGCCAAAGGCCCACATCTGTAAATGAGGGGCAGTTTAATAAGAACAAAAAGCTCCAAGGAAAGGCCTTCCTGTGCCTTGCTCTCAACCCATACTGCCTACTTTTCCCAAGGATACCCTGCTCTGAAAAACTTGAAGGCAATTCCTTTTACCTAAAGTAATCTGCAGGAAAATTAATTAATTCATTAAAAATAAAGCCAAACTAAAAAAATTTTTTTTCCATATAAAGTAATGTGCAGAAATAAGCCCCGTCTCTCCTTCCTACTGCGATAGTCATAACCCCTATTGCAATAGTCTCTTTTGTAAAGCCACTTATTCTTTTATTTAGTTAGTTAGCTGCACCAAGTCTTGGGTGCATCATGTGGGACCTAGTCCCTGGACCAGGGATTGAGTCTGAGACCCTTGCATTGGGAGCTCAGAGCCTTAGCCATTGGACCATCTGGGAAATCTGCAATAATTTAAATTTACTTTTAAAAAATAAATAAATAAAAATAAAGTACAGGGAGACTTTACCCCTTTAAGGTGTCTTCCTGTCACTTTGAAGAGTTTCAAAGATGCCATATCCTGGGAAATGTTCTCTGCCCACTGGAAAAGCCCAGGGCTGCCCTCAAGGTGAGCAGCAGTCTGCATATCCTTCAACCTTCTGTGAGGACTGACTCACCATCCTGGGCCTCAGTTTTTGTAAAATTAAGCTAATAATTCCCATCATTGTAGAGACTGCTGTAGGGAGGCAATGGGATTAACCATGTACACACAGGCTTGGTTCAGAGCGGGGCACACCCATCAGATGCTGGCTGCTCTAGTGATGATCGCCAGCATCTAGAGTGGAAAACAGTCTACAATGGATTCTAATTTGGAAGATATGAGGTGGACAGTGGCATGATAAAGCTTAGAGCCAAGAGTGCTGGGAGGATGTGACACAAGGCAGGAGAGCTTTCTGGTGGAGGAGCACTGTCTGAGCTGGACTGTGATGGATGGAACAGGATTTACTGTAAAGAAGTCGTGCATCCCAGGTGCACCAGCTGAGTTGCAAAGCACTGATCTGTAGAAATTCTCTGGGACGTCCTCCAGGTGAGAAAGAAGGATCCTGTGGAACCTGGGAGAGGCTGGAAGTGCCAGTTTGGGTTTTGTTAAGTCACTCAGTCATGTCTGACTCTTTGCAACCCCACAGACTGTAGCCCACCAGGCTCCTCTGTCCATGGGATTTTCTGGGCAGGAATATTGGAGTGGGGTTTCCATTTCCTTCTCCAGCCAATTTGGGTAACAGGGCCAGAAGTACAGCTTTTTTTTTTTCTATTTTATTTCTTGATGCCTGATTTACATACATCAGCTGCAAAACTCTCACTGAATTAAAAAAAAATATTTTTGCAGCTTTATTGAAGTATTGATAAACTGCACATACTTAAAGCATACCATTTAATGATCTTTGGTGTGTGCACACAACCACAGAACCATCACCACAATAGAGGAAAGAAACATACTCATCACCCCCCAAAGTTTCCTTCTGCACCTTTGTGATTCCCTTCTCCCTCTCCCACCTGCCACTGATCTGACTTCCATCACTTTAGGTTAGTTTGCGTCTTTTAGAATTTTTTAAAAATGGAACTATACAGTATTACTCTTCTTTTGTCTGACTTTCAAACTCAGTACCATTGAGATTCATCCAGGGTGTTTGGTACATTAATAGTTCAGTCTTTTTTATTGCTGGCTTGTATTACACTCTGTGTCTGTACTATGGTTTTTTAATCAGTTCACCTATTGATGGCCATTTGAGTTTCCTCCAGTTTTGAGCTGTTACAAATAAACCTGCTGTGAACATCTGTGCATAGCTCGATTAATTTTTATCCATGTAGATACTTGGCTATAGGGCTTCCCTGGTGGCTCAGTGGTAAAGAGTCCTCCTGCCAGTGCAGAAGATGAGGGTTTGATCCCTGGGTCAGGAAGATTCCCTTGAGGAGGAAATGGCAACCCATCTGGGATATTCCATGGAGAGAGGAGCCTGCCGGGCTACAGTCCGTGGGGTTGCAAAAGAGCAGGACACGGCTCAGCACCTAGGCAACAGCAACAAATATGTGGGCTTAACCATCACCCAGATCAAGATATGAAATACTTCCAGCACCCCAGAATGTTCTCTTGTGCCAGTCCACCTTTTTCCATAAATCAGCTTGTTTATCCTAGAACTTCACATCAGTGGAATTAAACAAGGCAACACGTGTTCTTTTGTGTGGTGGCTTCTTAGGGCCAGAAGTACAGCTTTTTTTTTTTCTATTTTATTTCTTGATGCCTGATTTACATACATCAGCTGCAAAACTCTCACTGAATTAAAAAAAAATATTTTTGCAGCTTTATTGAAGTATTGATAAACTGCACATACTTAAAGCATACCATTTAATGATCTTTGGTGTGTGCACACAACCACAGAACCATCACCACAATAGAGGAAAGAAACATACTCATCCCCCCCAAAGTTTCCTTCTGCACCTTTGTGATTCCCTTCTCCCTCTCCCACCTGCCACTGATCTGACTTCCATCACTTTAGGTTAGTTTGCGTCTTTTAGAATTTTTTAAAAATGGAACTATACAGTATTACTCTTCTTTTGTCTGACTTTCAAACTCAGTACCATTGAGATTCATCCAGGGTGTTTGGTACATTAATAGTTCAGTCTTTTTTATTGCTGGCTTGTATTACACTCTGTGTCTGTACTATGGTTTTTTAATCAGTTCACCTATTGATGGCCATTTGAGTTTCCTCCAGTTTTGAGCTGTTACAAATAAACCTGCTGTGAACATCTGTGCATAGCTCGATTAATTTTTATCCATGTAGATACTTGGCTATAGGGCTTCCCTGGTGGCTCAGTGGTAAAGAGTCCTCCTGCCAGTGCAGAAGATGAGGGTTTGATCCCTGGGTCAGGAAGATTCCCTTGAGGAGGAAATGGCAACCCATCTGGGATATTCCATGGAGAGAGGAGCCTGCCGGGCTACAGTCCGTGGGGTTGCAAAAGAGCAGGACACGGCTCAGCACCTAGGCAACAGCAACAAATATGTGGGCTTAACCATCACCCAGATCAAGATATGAAATACTTCCAGCACCCCAGAATGTTCTCTTGTGCCAGTCCACCTTTTTCCATAAATCAGCTTGTTTATCCTAGAACTTCACATCAGTGGAATTAAACAAGGCAACACGTGTTCTTTTGTGTGGTGGCTTCTTTTGTTCTACATTATGTTTCCAAGATTAATCCATGTTGTTACTTCTATAGGTAGTTCATTCTTTTTATGGTTGTTTGGTATTCCACTGTATGGATACACTACAAAGTGTTTACCCATCCTCCTGTTGACGGACATCTGGGTTGCTCCCAGGTTTCGGCTATTATAAATAAAGATGCTGCGAACATTTGTGTATAAGGCTTTTTGTAGACATATGTTTTTCTCTTGCTGACTGGGTCACAGCGAGGAGTGGAATTTCTGGTTCATAGGTAAGAAGCCTCTTACTAGAAACTATCAAACATTTTTCAAGATGGTGGTACCACTTACACCCCTACCAACAATGCATGAGAGTTCCAGTTGCTCCACATTCTTGCCAGCATTTGGTACGGTGAAGCCTTTTAATTTGGCCTTTCTCGTGGTGAGCAGGGTTATCTCGTGGTGGTTTTGTTTGCATCTCCTGTATGACTAATAAGTAATGATATGCTGTCATATGCTTGTTGGATTTCATTTTTCATTCAAATTTTGTGTTTTTTCAAAAGTAAAACATGCTTAATGTAAGACATTCAACTACAGAAGTATCTATAACGTACAAAATGAAAAAAATTGTAATTTGCTCTCCCATTTTCCCCTCTGGCATTCAGTTCAGTTCAGTTGCTCGGTCGTGTCTTATTCTTTGCGGCCTCATGGACTGCAGCACACCAGGCTCCCCATCCATCACCAACTCCCAGAGCTTCCTCAAACTCATGCCCATCGATTCTGTGATGCAATCCAACCATCTCATCGCCCTGTTGTCCCCTTCTCCTCCTGCCAGCATCAAGGTCTTTTCCAAGAAGTCAATTCTTCATATCAGGGGGCCAAAGGATTGGAGTTTCAGCTTCAGCATCAGACCTTCCAATGAATATTGCTAGTGCCCTTGGCATTAGCTAACAATTTATTGTGTAGCCTACACAAACAGATATAATTGCATACATACTTGCACATCTACTTACATTTTTTCTAACAACATACAAAACAAATTGTCTTTTTTTTTTTTGAGTGTATACTATGGGCCAACTTGAAGCTAAGGGACTGACATACATCCTATCATCGAATCTTTACAATAACTGTGATATCTGGGTAAAGAGACTGGGACCCAGAGAGGTTAAGATGGTTGCTAAGGTCATACAGCTTTTAAGTGTCAGTGCCCATACTTGAACCACCATTCAAAACACCAGGTGAATGAACTGAGATGCTATCCTCTTACCTATAAGAGGTTGCTTACTCACTCAGATTCATCTGTCCTTTCATTTATTCAGCAAGAATCTTGTGCCTTTCAGAGCCACAGATAAGCTGAGGGATCAGACAAGTAGACTGACTAATTTAACTTAGAGAGAAAGGGGTGGTACAGTGGGAGAATTAGATGGGGCAACTCAGATCCAGATTTTGGGTCAGGGAAGGATCCTTCACAGGAAGACTGAGGCTCTGACTCAGGCCACTGGATGCCGACTCACCCGGACCTTCCTGAACTGAGCTCAGATTTTGAAGGCTTCTGGAGGAATTGAAGGGTATCCCAGGGGGCTCTAGTGCTGAATAACCCACTTGCCACTGCGGGAGAAGTTTAAGAGACATGGGTTCGATTCCTGGGTCAGGAAAATCCCCTGGAGAATGGCATGGCGACCCACTCCAGTATTCTTGCCTGGAGAATCCCATGAACAAAGGAGCCTTGCAGGCTGCAGTTCACAGGGTCGCACAGAATCGGATACAACTGACGCGACTGAGCGCACACCAGCATATGGAGGAAGTGAGGCAGCCCCAGAAGGAGGGCGGGGAAGGGAGGTCTCTGGGGTCTGGTGGTGGTTTGACTAGACCCTGAGCTCCCCAGCTCTAACTTGTATGTGCCTGTGGTTGTGCTTTAAACATACAATCCATTCTAGCACTGTCGAGCCCACATCTCTGTCTGTGCTGGTCTTACTGACTTACGATCACAGGGAAATAGTTTCATGGTAAAAAAAGGAAAGGATCCTGGAGGAAGTGAGCCCTGAGGGATGTGTAGGATACCCGGAGAAGAGAGGACACAGCAACAGCACGTGTGGGAGAGGAAGGCAGGAAGCCTCTTTCTTCCCCGAGGTTAATGCTGGGCTTGAATGGAGGCAGACGAGGTGAACGGGCAGGGTCAGCAGCAAGACCCTGAGATCATCTTACAGATCCTGGCTCCCTTGGGAGCTGCAGAAGGACTCGAGCCACAGCTTTCAGATTCCAGGGTTTTAGGACTTAATTTCCTTCCCTCCCCATCCCGCAAGATTCTTCTGCAAGGAGTACACGGTGTCCTGGCCCCAGGGGGCTGGCGGCCACCCAGACACCGCGCTCCACAGCTGCTCCCAGGGCAGACAATGTGGCGGCAGGATTCAGGCTGCCTTGGGGGTCACGAAGGAACCCATTGCCCCCTGGTGGTGACCTGGATGCAGCCGTGAAGGGAAATCTGACTTCTGCAGCACCCCAGGAAATGCGGACTGGGCAGGTGCCCAGAGGTCCCACTCCTCTCCCAGACCTCCCATCTCAGTCACCGGTGCCGCCGACCAGCTGCTCCCTCGGGGCTCACCCTGAAGACCCCTCTTTCTCTCAATTCAGCCCACTATGGTTGCACCAGACTGGTCCCCCTCTCCTTCCCCTCCATCTTGCCATGGCTGCCCAGACGGTGTCTCTGTCGTCTGGACCACTGTCTGGACACAGGCCCCAGCTGTGTGCTCAGTCACTAAGTCACGTCTGACCCTTTGCCAGTCCGTGGAACCCACCTCTCCCACATCGGCAGGCGGATTCCTTCACCACTGAGCCCGTTGCTACCCAGGTGCCTGCTAATGTGGCAGACGCAGGAGATGTTGGTTTGATCCCTGGTGGGGAAGACCCACTGGAGGATGAAAGGCCAACCCACTTCGGTATTCTTGCCTGGGAAATCCCACGGGCAGAGCAGCCTGGAGAGCCATAGTCCATGGGGTTGCAAAGAGTCCCACGCCACTGAGGAAGCACAAAGGAAGCCACGCAGAAACTAGGGTGATCTTTTCTCATTATACAGTAAAGTGCACAATCTAAATGTACAGCTTGATACCTTTTTATATATGTAATCACCTGTGTAACACCCACCCAGATCAATATACTGAAAATGTCCAGCCCCGGAAACCCACTTAGTTCCCTCTCCCCACAAAGATGAGCAGTATTCTAATCTCTGTCTCCAAAGATCCTTGTGGTCTGTTGCAAAACTGTAAGGAAATGGAAACAGTGAGAGACTTTATTTGAGGGGCTCCAAAATCACTGCAGATGGTAACTGCAGCCATGAAGTTAAAAGATGCTTGCTCCTTGGAAGAAAAGCTATGACCAACCTAGACAGCATATTAAAAGCAGAGACATTACTTTGCCAACAAAGGTCCATCTAGTCAAAGCTATGGTTTTTCCAGTGGTCATATATGGATGTGAGAGTTGGACTATAAAGAAAACTAAGCACCAAAGAATTGATGCTTTTCAACTGTGCTGTTGGAAAGACTCTTGAGAGTCCCTTGGACTGCAAGCAGATCCAATCAGTCCATCCTAAAGGAAATCAGTCCTGAATATTCATTGGAAGGACTGATGCCAAAGCTGAAACTCCCTTCCTTTGGCCACCTGATGAGAACAGACTCTTTGGAAAAGACCCTGATGCTGGGAAAGATTGAAAGCAGGAGAATCAGGGGATGACAGAGGATGAGATGGTTGGATGGCATCACCAGCTTCAATAGACATGAGTTTGACCAGGATCCGGGAGTTGGTGATGGACAAGAAAGCCTGGCATGCTGCAGCCCATAGGTTTGCAGTCAGACACGACTGAGCGACTGAATTGAACTGAACTGGAAGAAATGGAGTCATCACAGAATGTACATTCTTGCCTTTCATCTGTCACACTCAGCCCACACTCTGAGGTGTGGTGTATATTTACACATTTCCTTTCTATGGACAATATTCCACGTTGATGAACAATTTTTAAAACTTTTTACTTGGAAATAATTTTAAACTTACAGAAAGTCTACAAGAATTAAAATAGTTCTTATTTTTTAAAAAAAGCACACTCATATATCCTTTACTCAGATTAAACAATATTTTATATCATAGGAATCTAGCTATATACACACATATATACATAATAAGAACACAAAGATATATACACGTAGTGAGTTTCCCTGATGGCTCCAATAGTAAAGAATCTGCCTGTGATGCAAGAGACCTGGGTTTGGTCCGTGGGTCAGGAAGATCCCCCGGTGAAGGGAATGGCTACCCACTCCAGCATTCTTGCCTGGAGAATCCCATGGACAGAGGAGCCTGGTGGGATACTGTCCATGAGGTCGCAAAGAGTCAGAAATGAATGATCAACTAATACTTTCACCTCAAACACACAGTATGGGATTTTATACACATGCATACATGCACATATACATGTATGTGTATATATGTAAAACAGTCACACATGTATATGTATTTATGTGTGTATATAATTTCTTCTGAATCATTGTGTGGGTTTTTTAAAAAATATTTATTTATATATTTATCTGGCTGCACCAAGTCTTAGCTATGGCATGTAAACCCTTAGTTGCAGCATGTGGGATTTAGCTCCCTGACCAGGGACCTAACCCCAGACCACCTGCATTGGGAGCTCCGAGTCTTAGCCATTGAACCACCAGGGAAGTCCCTTGAGTATAGATTGATACATTATGGTTCTTTAACCCTAAACACTTTAATGTGTATTTCCTAGGTAGAGGGATAGTCCCTTACATAACTGTAGTGATCAAATCTCTTATTCCTGGGAGTGAGGGGGTGTCTCATGAGTGAAAATTGTCTATAGTTTTCCTTTAAAAAACACTTGTATTTTAGTACTAAGGACATGTCAGTAAAATGGTTTGGAAATTTTATATATTTTCCTGTGGTCTAGAATAGTTTGTGTGATATAGGAACAGTCTGATCTCTAAAGGCTAGGTAAAACTCAGCCATGAAACCATCAGGGCCTGGAGCCTTTTTCCACCTCCAGTTTTTAAATTAAAATTTCAAATCTACAAAATCTTGAGCCCTCTTCACCTTAGATTCACCAGTTGTTAGTATTTTATCATATCTGTACTCTCCCCACCTGCCACACACATGTGCACACACACACATGCACACACATACACGCACATTCATGCTCTACTTGGTAGTGTGTCAACTTAGCTGGAACTAAGTTTCCTGGAACTCTCTCCCATGCATGATTCCAAATTGAGTTGACAATAAAATTAATTTACTCAAGATTTGGAAGTTGCAGTTTTTTTTTTTTTAATGTTTTGCACTTTGATGAAACTCTACTTATTTAACTTATATGCAGAGTACATCTTGAGAAACGCTGGGCTGGAAAAAGCACAAGCTGGAATCAAGATTGCTGGGAGAAATATCAATAACCTCACATATGCAGATGACACCACCCTTATGGCAGAAAGTGAAGAGGAACTAAAAAGCCTCTTGATGAAAGTGAAAGAGGAGAGTGAAAAAGTTGGCTTAAAGCTCAACATTCAGAAAACGAAGATCATGGCATATGGTCCCATCACTTCAGGGGAAATAGATGGGCAAACAGTGGAAACAGTGTCAGACTTTATTTTGGGGGGCTCCAAAATCACTGAAGATGGTGACTGCAGCCATGAAATTAAAAGATGCTTACTCCTTAGAAGAAAAGTTATGACCAACCTAGATAGCACATTCAAAAGTAGAGACATTACTTTGCCAACAAAGGTCCATCTAGTCAAGGCTATTATTTTTCCAGTAGTCATGTCTGGATGTAAGAGTTGGACTGTGAAGAAAGCTGAGCACTGAGGAATTGCTGCTTTTGAACTATGGTGTTGGAGAAGACTCTTGAGAGTCCCTTGGACTGCAAGGAGATCCAACCAGTTCATTCTGAAGGAGATCAGCCCTGGGATTTCTTTGGAAGGAATGATACTGAAGCTGAAACTCCAGTACTTTGGCCACCTCATGTGAAGAGTTGACTCATTGGAAAAGACTCTGATGCTGGGAGGGATTGGGGGCAGGATCTGATGACCAGCATGGAACCCTCTGGGACACCCTACTCACTCCAGAGCCCACAGACAGCATCCTGGGAACGCTGGCAGAAGCCAACACAGGGTAAGAATTGTTACCGAAGTCAGCTCCCGTGGTGCCAGGTTGATCCAAATTCAGCTGGCAGGACAAGCATTGGTTATCACCCTTTCTTTCCCAGGAGAGCTACTGCCTTCTTGTCTCATTTCATGTCCTGAGAACTTGGCTTGACAACCATCAGGTTGGGACCCCCAAAATATGGCCAAAATATGGTCTGCATTGCACCTCAATTTGTGGTTGGGGTCCTACTGACTGTTGCCACCTCTCGGGAGAATTGTCTAAGTCCTTCTTCCTTTTGGCTGTCTTTGGGAGTGACTCTGGATCTGCAGAGGGCAGTAGCTTTTGCCCTCTCTTTGGGGACGTCTCTTGTATTCAAGCAGTTGTTCAATACTACCAGGCATATTTACTGCTCTCTCAGCTGAAACCTGGCAACATATTTGAAAGGATCTTAATTTTTTTTAAGTAACTCTGTGGTCATACAGGAGTGGAAAACTTCTTTCTTTCCTTCTAATTTCTTTGACTAAGCTGATAATTAAAATGACGTAAGACAGATTAACAGAAGAAAAACAAATGTCATAGATCAGGAAGCCCCTCAAAAATGTGAGGTTCTCTGGCAATCAGGTAGCTGAGGCTTACATGCCTAGCTAAGCAGAAAGGGGTAAGGGCCAGGAGCTTCAAAGGGGTGGAAGATGGTTCACGAGAAGATGAGAAGAACAAATGTTTGGTAAACAAATGTTTGTCTTGCCATGCTGATAACACTTTCTGAGGTTGGCTTTAAAGAGGGCACAGTTTGAAAAGTGTGAGTTAAGTTCTGTTTGGGACAAGATGAGGACTGCAGATAGCGCTGAGAAACTGCTCCAGAGAGGCAGGAAGTCAGGTGGTGCAGGGCGGCAGGGAGGTCAGTATACATGTGATTTTGGCGAAGGTGGGGATACGTGCAATCAAGCTCATATTTTTTGCAGAATATTTCTGCTAGTCATGAGGACCAGTCATCACCATGAAGGAACTTAGTGCTTTTCTAATTATGAGGAGATACAAGAGTTGGGCTTATAAAATCAGCTCCTGAAAATACCTAACTATCAGAACCTGTCCAGCCAATTTTTCCCTGGAGCACAGAGTGCCTCATTTCTGCTCTCTACCCTGAACTCCTTTTGGAGACGTTGAAAATCAGCAGCTACAGAAGCATGTGATTTAATCCTTGTAGAGGTAGATGGCAAGTGCCAAGTTGTGGTTGACACTGTGTAAAAAGTTATCTCTGGTGATAGTTCTCTTCCTGGGACCAGCCCCCTATCTAAACTCTTTTTAAGGCAGTTGAGAGGGAGGGGAAAAGGCCAAAGCCTTTGACTGTGTGGATCACAACGAAGTATGGAAAATTCTTAATGAGATAGGAATACCAGACCACCTGACTGAGACTCCTGAGAAATCTGTATGCAGGTCAAGAAGCAACAGTTAGAACTGGACATGGAATAACAGACTGGTTCCAAATCAGGAAAGGGGTATGTCAAGGCTGTATGTTGACACCCTGCTTATTTGACTTATATGCAGAGTACATCATGCGAAATGTGGGGCTGGATGAAGCACAAGCTGGAATCAAGATTGCTGGGAGAAATATCAATAACCTCAGATATGCAGATGACACCACCCTTATGGCAGAAACCAAAGAAGAACTAAAGAACCTCTTAATGAAAGTGAAAGAGGAGAGTGAAAAAGTTGACTTAAAACTCAACATTCAGAAAACTAGATCATGGCATCCAGTCTCAATCACTTTATGGCAAATAGATGGGGAAACAGTAGAAACACTGAGAAAGATTATTTTCTTGGGCTCCAAAATCACTGCAGATGATGACAGCAGCCATTAAATTAAAAGGCACTTGCTCCTTGGAAGAAAAGCTATGACCAACCTAGACAGCGCATTAAAAAGCAGAGACATTGCCAACAAAGGTCCATCTAGTCAAAGCTATGGTTTTTCTAGTGGTCATTTATGGATGTGAGAGTTGGACTATAAAGAAAGCTGAGCTCCAAAGAATTGATGCTTTTGAACTGTGTGTGGTGTTGGAAAGACTCTTGAGCATCCCTTGGACTGCAAGGAGATCCAACCAGTCCATCCTAAAGGAAATCAGTCCTGAATATTCATTGCAAGGTCTGATGTTGAAGCTGAAACTCCAGTACTTTGACCACCTGATGTAAAGAACTGATTCTCTGGAAAAGACCCTGATGCTGGGAAAGACTGAAGGCAGGAGGAAAAGGGGATGACAGAGGATGAGATGGTTGGATGGCATCACCAACTCAATGTACATGAGTTTGAGTAAATTCTGGGGGTTGGCGATGGACAGGGAAGCCTAGTATGCTGCAGTCCCTGGGGTCACCGAGTTGGACACAACTGAGTGACTGGACTGAACTGAGGGAGGGAAAAAATTATTCTTAGATCTGCTGGATCTAATTGTTTTAGCTCAAAATAACCCTCATGCCAAAGTGGGACATTCTGGGAGAGCATATTTTCCTCCCCTTAGTCAGAAGTTGCCCAAATTGGAAGCTGATATTCAGAGACTCAGAAACTGTTTTTTAGGTCTTCTCTCTTACACTAAAGTGAAACTAAGACCCAGAGAAAAGGAAAAATATCCCAAAGCCTTCGGGGAAGTATTTACTAAAGGATTCTGAGACACACAGCTCTAAGGTCTAGAATATAGGAATTTTTTGATGTCCGTCTTGGTAGACGGTCTGGGCTTCCCTGGTGGCTCAGACTGTGTCTGCCTGCAGTGTGGGAGACTGGGGCTCTATCCCTGGGTTGGGAAGATCCCCTGAAGCAGGAAATGGCAACCCACTCCAGTATTCTTGCCTGGAAAATCCCATGGACGGAGGAAGCTGGTAGGCTACAGTCCATGGAGTCACAAAGAGTCAGACACCACTAACCGACTTCACTTTCACTTTCACTTGGTGGAAGGTTGCTTCCTGACAAGAGAAAGCGAGGATGATGTCTTTGAATGGCTGGGTCGGCATCATGATATGGTATCATTCAGGTTGCAAGCCAGTTCTTTGCAGAATTAAAAACAACTGTGTGCTTGTCATGGGGTTTCCCTGGTGGCTCAGATGGTAAAGAATCTGCCTGCAATGCAGGAGACCCGTGTTCATTCCCTGGGTTGGGAAGACCCCTTGGAGAAGAGGATGAAAGTTGGCTGGTTCCTCGGTGTTTTACTGTTACAGAGACCGAAGGAAAATCTTGTTACTAAGGTGCTTTTGTTGGGGATGACTGAGACACCCAAGACTGCTATTGAGACAAGCACAGAAGTCATCTCCACCCCATCTCCCTTGGGTGGTGTGAACTCCTGTGATTCCTAGAAACTTGTGAGGTTATAAAAGGGAGGCTTCAAGAGGGAGATTGTCAGATAAGGCAGGTAAGTTTAGGTAACTCATGCTTGGCATGAAACGTTGGCTTTCTTTGGGCCATGAATGGCTGTGTGCACTCTGTCTCAGATTAGACCACTCAGGTTAATGCCTGATGTGCGTAAGATGATCAGTTAGTTCCTACAAGAGAGGGTCATGAATTCTCTGACCAATATTTTTTGAGATAATCAGTGTTTTGCCCAAAGACTGATTGTTCTCATTTTTTTTAAAATTAGATGCTTTACTATCTATTTATTTAATTGAAGTATGGTTCCTTTACAGTGTACTAGTTTCAGGTATACAGCAAAGTGATTCAGATATATCTAATGAATATATCTATATTCTTTTAAAATATATAAAAGAATCTTTTCAGATTCTTTTCCTTTATAGGTTATTACGAATATTAAATATAGTTTTGTGTTATACAGTAGGTCATTATCTATTTTATATATAGTATTGTATATGTATTAATTCCAAACTCCTAATTTGTTCCTCCCTACCCCCTTTCCCCTTCGGTAACCATAAGTTTGTTTTTATGTCTGTGAGTCTATTTCTGTTTTGTATGTAAGTTCACTTGATTTTTTTTAAGATTCTACATATAAGCCATATCACATGATAATCATCTTTCTTGGTCCAGCTTACTTTGTTAGACCCAGAGAAGGCCTAAACAACGGGAGTCGTCGCTTCACAGATCACACCAAGACTCAGGATGCGCTGCAATTAGCAAGAGGATTTATTGAACCGGCGCGCCGGGGTTCGAACTCCTCGGGAGGAGTGAACCCAGAACACTGGTTGAGAAGAATTTTTATACAGAAAAATCACAAGCAGGCGGGAATAGGGTTAAGACAATGTGATTGGGGGCATAGGCAGGTATAGGTGGGGTGAGGACATTTGATTGGTGGGCAAGGCTTGACCTTTGCAGGGATAGGTCTGTAAGTCATCAGGCTGAAACGGCTGGCTGACCACCCTGAGGCGGTTGGTCAGAACAGCCACCCGGAAAAGTTTTAACAGAAAATACATCACCTGGGGGTCCCTTGCCAGGAAACTAGGCTATAAGTCACCAGTTAAAGTTTAATAGAAAAATACCACCATAATTATAGAGGGGCTGCTTCAGGGATCAGGAGGCTATGAGTCATCAGATAAGGGGCAGGCTATTTTCCATGAGGTATGGCCTGCCTCCGGGGTTTTAAGAGGACAAAGAAAACTTTTTAAAATTTAACTTTTTCCCTTCAACTTCACTTAGTATGATACTCTCTGGGCCATCCATGTTGCAGAAAATGGCATTGTTTTATTATTTTTGTGGCTGAGTAAGATTTCATTGTAGGTATGTAGCACATCTTTATCCATTCACCTGTCAATCAACATTTAGGTTGATCTAGGCCTTGGCTGTTGTGAATTGCACAGCAATGATACATGCACAGTACATTGGGGTGCATGTATCATTTTGAATTATAGTTTTTTCCCCAGACATATGCCTTGGAGTGGGACTGCAGCATCATATAGTAAGCCTAATTTTAGTTGTCTTTAAGAAACCTCCATACTGTTCTCCATAATGGCTACACCAATTTACCTTCCCATTACAGTGTAGGAGGTGGACAGTCACTCCTCTTTCTCTACCTTCTTTTCTGCATTGATTATTTATAGACTTTTTGATGATGGCCATTGCGATTGGAATGAAATGATACTTCAAGCATTCTGGGTCTATGTCAGGTCATGTTCATTGCATCATTAGCACAAATTGATTAGAGAAGTCACAGTTCCTAACACTCCCAGTGCTGATTACTTAGCCATGGAGTTACCATTATGCACTCTAGTAGGACGATCACCTGGACAATGTGTCCTGGAAGCCATCCACAAGTATTCTTTGTAAACAAGTTTCCAGAGGAAAACAGACTAGTCTGTAGACAATAAATGAGCTAATAATCAACGTCCTGTTTCAGAATGAGAGCTTCCCTGGTGGTTCAAATGGTAAAGCATCCACCTGCAATCTGGAGACCTAGGTTAGATCTCTGTGTTGAGAAGATCCCCTGGAGAAGGGAATAGCTACCCACCCGAGTATTCTTGGCTGGAAAATTCCATGGACAGAGAAGTCTGGCAGGCTTCCATGGGGTCACAGTCAGACATGACTTAGCAACTAACACTTTCACTTTTACTGGTTTAGATTGAAATGAATGGGGAAAACAGAATGCAAAAGACCCTCCCAGGCTTACCCATCTCTGGTCCAGTCTTGTGATGGCAGCATTAGCCCCACAAGCCTTGCAGAAGGCCACCACACCGTCTGTACTGAGCCCCAGCACATAGCCGGTCTCCTCAAGGGAGCCATCAACCACCACAAAGAGGTGCGGTCAGACTGATACTATCACCATTCTCATAAAGTCATCTGTAAACTAAGGTCATGCCGTGGGACAGCTAAGCCTGCGTCCCGCAACCACTGAGCCCACAGCTGCAACTGAAGAAAGCCCAGGCACCACAACAGAGACAATTAAAAATAATTTAAAGAAACAATTTTATTTGTCACAGTAATTTTATTAACTCAGGATTATAGCTACAACTTACAGCAATGCTAGTTATTATCCTAGGCATTGTGCTAAAAGGTTGACATGCATTCTTGCATTCAGTCTCCAAAGTTCCATGAAGTAGGTATTATTACTAGGCCCATTTTATAGATGAGAAAGATGAGGATTGAAGAAGTGAAGTGACTTGTTCCGTGTCAAAGGGCTAGTTAAGTGTCAGAGTCGTAATGGAAGCATAGGTCTCCTACTGAAGCCAATGCTTTTGCCTCTCCTTTGGTAGGTGCTGGAGCTGCAGAAAGCAATAAAACACAAGGTTTGCCCTCAGACCTGGAAAGTTAGATGACTCGTGTCCAGAAATAATTGTTGAAGTAGAATGTAATCTTTTGCCCATTTTAAATTGGATGGTATTTTTATTGTTGACTTGTAAATAGATCTCTGTGCAGTCTACAAATCTGTTATCAGATGCATGACTTACAAATATTTTATCCCATTCTGTTGGTTGTCTTTTTTTTCATAGCGTCCTGTGAAAAATCAGAAGTTAAAAAATTTTTTTTAATTAAAAGTTTTCATTTTGATTAAGGTCAACTTATCTGTTGTTTTCATCGTTGCTTGAACTGTTGTCTAATCCAAGTTACAAAGATTTGCACCTATATCTTTTCTAAGATTTTTATTGTTTTAGCTTTTCCATTGAGGTCTTGGATCTCTTTTTAGTTAATCTACTATACAGTGGAAAGAAATGTTTCAAATTGATTCTGATGCAAGTTGACTATCCAATTGTCTTGGCATTGTTTATTGAAAAGATTATTTTCCTCTATTGAATGATCTTAGCACTCTAGTCAAAAATCACTTGCCCATAAGTATACAAGCTTATTGCTGAATTCTATTGCACTGATATATGTCCATGCTTATACCAATATCACACTATCTGGATTACTCCAGCTTTATAGTAACTTTTGAGGTCAAGGTATGTAAGTTCTCCAATTTTGTTCATTTTCCAGATTGTTTTGTATGTTCTGATTGTGAGCATTGCCATATGCATCTTAGAACCAGCTTGTCAATTTCTATATGTCTTTTTGCTTCTGCCAAGAAGCCAACTTGGATTTTGATCCTGATTGTGCTGATTCTCTAGATCGATTTGGGGATTCAGGGTTCGGGGAACTCAGTCTATGTCAGACTCCAAGCTAGGCACTCTACTGGCATTATTTCATTGCA
Organism: Madoqua kirkii; assembly: GCA_006408675.1. Taxonomy (NCBI): domain Eukaryota; kingdom Metazoa; phylum Chordata; class Mammalia; order Artiodactyla; family Bovidae; genus Madoqua; species Madoqua kirkii. The sequence continues at coordinate 19,535 of SJYC01026681.1, forward strand.
TAAGAGCCCTATGATGTAGTACATTTTACAGATGAGGACAGTGAGGCTTTTAGAGTGTCAGAAGTCATGTTTCCCAATAAATAAATTCAGAAATGAGATTTTTCATGCTGAAGTTTTGCTGGGGGCAGGTGAGGGGGATGTCTCCAGGACTGGCACCAAGAGGGGAGAGGAAGAAGTTGAAATGGAATGCAGTTACAACAGAGGTTCAACTGACCCTGTGTAAAGAGCTAAAGCTGGGAGGTCCCCTCAGCAAGGCCCAGAATTGAAGCAAGGGGCCAGGTGTCTGTCTCTGCTCATCATTATGAGCTGCCCCAGGACATGGTGTAAACCTGAGTGAAGCAGCTCCCTTTAGTGGAGGGAAGTTGCTCAGGAGGGCTTCATCTGTGAGCAGCTGGGAGCCAACACTCCCAGCAGCCTGCATCCCAGAAGGGAGTCTGGGTGCATCTGCTGGAAGGCTGTTCTCTCTCATCCTAGGCCATGAAGATAGTCAATGCTGAAGGGTAACATCAGAAGTCCACCAACCTCACTCCAGACTGTGAACTGCAGTGAAGACTTTATTCTCACATATATTAATTTACTAATATCATTTGATTCCATAGTCAGCCCAGTTAACTTATAGTTTGGACCTAAGAATATAAGTAGATTTTATAAGAAGAAATTTAACTCAAAAATTACAGTATTATTTGAGATTGTTTTTGATATCATGCTAAAAGCACATGTTAAAAGTGAGTGTTCACTGTTAAAAAGGAATCTCTAGGACTGATTTTGGTTGCTTATTCTGGCTAAATCTATGCCTTGGGAAAAAAAAAATCTGTCATTTTAATCTTCTTCTCATTGTTCTCTGAATACTCAAGAAATTTCTTTTCTCAGAGCCACCTGATATTTGAGTTTTGAGTACTTACCTCCAAAAACATGAGGGCCCACCCATCCCCAGGCCTCAGAACTCGGTTTGCAGCTGATGGTGATGCTTTTCATCTTCTGAGCATCTCCTGTAAGCAACGAACCTGGGCAGTGTCCTTCTTCCTGCACTATCTCATGAAATCATCACAAAACTTGGTGGGAATATTAATTTCATTTTCTAGATGTCCTCAAATGTTATCTGCATTTTACAGATGAGAAAACTGAGTCAGCTTGTGGGTTGCTTCCTCCCTGTCAGAAAGGTGGCTTGATAATTAGCTTTACCATTACAAGGCAAGGGGAGAAGACAGTCATGTCCATCACCTGTCCTGGGCCCCTGTGGTCAGCTGGTGTTGGCAGTCGAAAGGGTCAGACAAGGAGCAGTGGATTTTCCCAGACCCCTCCTCCCTCACCTTGGTGCCCAGAAGAAGGCAGAAGCCAGGCCGCTGCCCTTTCCTCCCCAGGAAGCAGGTGCTCCTGGGAGACTTCGACCTGGATGAAAAAGTGGCCTGGCTGTTGGACCAGCAGCCCTCTCTGTCGTTGAAGTTCATTCCCAGTGGCCAGAGATGCCGCCGAGAGATGCGCGCTGCGCAGGCGTTCTGAATGTTCGGCTTCAGCACCCGGCCCAGGTGGACAGCGACGAGCGCAGCAGCCCAGCCCACCCTCCTGGCGCGCCGCTGCGCCCTCCTGTCTCTGACCGTCGCCAGCAGCCTGCCCAGCCCCAGGTCCAGCGCCCGCACCTCGGCGCTGTCGGGCCACGCGATTGCCTTGCACGTCGCCCTGTGCCTCCTTGCCCAGGCCTGCCGAGGGCTGTGTGCGCGTGTCCAGAGCTGCGGCTGCTCCCCAAGGCAGGGCTCCCTATGTGGGGCCCCTGTCGCCTCTCTCAGGGCTTGTAGGCACGTCTGTGGGGAGGCAGCCAGAACATGTGAAAATTTCCCCAGCAGGTGCTGATAAGTATACTCCTTCACGGCCTGAAGGGCTCTAGTCCCTGCTGAAGTCTGTCTTGCTTCTGGAGATTTTCTAAAACTCATTTTGTTTTAAAGTGCATTCATTCATCCTGGTTTGTGATTATATGTATTTCCGGTAACTTTTTATTTCATGCTGGTCTCCACTCCCAGTTTTTAGCACAGCTTGAATTTCTGTAACTCGAATATAAAGTGAAAGTGAAAGTTACTCAATCGCGTCCAACTCTTTGCTACCCCATGGACTGTATAGCCCATGGAATTCTCCAGGCCAGAATACTGGAGTGGCTAGCCTTTCGCTTCACGAGGGGATCTTCCCAACCCAGGGACTGAACCCAGGTCTCCCGCATGGCAGGCGGATTCTTTACCAGCTGAGCCACAAGGGAAGCCAAGAGAATATAACAAATATAACAATATTACCTGGTACCTGTGAGGCTTCTCCCAAGTGCTTCTCTCACTGCCACCATCCCACTCTTAACTGCATAATTAATATATCTGAAATCAGCTATTACGAACTATTAACTCTGTGTTTATTTTTATTCCTAACAATTTTCTAAGGTAAATATTAAGACTCCCTTCACGTTGTTTTATTGTTTATTGATAAATTAGGAATGTATTCAGCCAGGTAAAATGATTTGTTCCAGGTCACAGAGATTCGTGCTAGTATTCAAACCCAGGACCAGCTGACTCCAAATTTAGTGGCGTTACAGGGCATGCGGCCTCTTCAGTTTGTACGATCCTTTCGGAAAGCAACTTCACACCATGATCCAAAGTGGCTAAAATTATTCCTGTCCTTTGATTTAACAATTCCACTTCTGGAAATCTGTCTGTCTTTGCTTAGGTTTATCTTTATTTTGTGTTTGGCTGCTCAGCACTGCATTCGGAGATTTTAGTTCCCTGACAAGGCTCGAACCCTTGCCCCTGGAGTGGAAAAGTGGTCTCAACCACTGGACTGGCTGGAAATCTATCTTAACAAGGGAGAAAAATCTACAGTCAAAGAGGAAAAAAATCGCCATAACATATTTATTAGCATTATTTACAAAATAAAAATGAAAAGCAAAATTTCCATTTATTTACATAAAGACTAAACATTTATATTTAGAAGTTTAAGTGAAATTCCACTCATAAATGGCAAAATGGTAAAGAATCCGCCTACCACTGCAGGAGATGCCAGAGATGTGGGTTTGAGTCCTGGAGGAGGAAATGGCAACCCACTTAAGTCTTCTTGCCTGGAGAATCCCATGGACAGAGGAGGCTGGCGGGCCACAGACCGTGGGGTCGCTAAGAGTCAAACAAGACTTAGCGACTGAGCCTTCGTTCATTCATTTATATGCTCAATTAATAACACATTGGATGTTATGGAACCATAGAAAGTGCATTATGGAAAAGCTAGGAAAATGGTTATAAGTAAAATAAAGCAGGCTATAACATTGCCTAGTGATGTAACCTGTACCTTGCATGGAAGGTGGTAAAAAGATACTGCTGTATACATGTGTTCAATAACTATTAACTAGATAAATGAATGAAAATGACCAAGATAAATGATAATTTCTCATTTTTCCCCCCTACTCTTCAGATTTTTCTGTCGTGAGATGTTTTGGTTATTTAATGGGACAAAGATCTTAAAGATGCGATATCCAGAGTGCTTGCTTGCTCAGCAATTTTATTCTCAGATTTCTGTGGATGATCTATCATTTCCATTGAGAAATGAGAAAGTGAGGACCCAAATGTCTATTCTTACCTGAAATGTAGTGAGTGTGGAGTCTAGGTCTTCTGACTCCAAGTCCCTTGACCTTAACTGACCTTGACCTGGGCTGGCACTGGGAGACAGGAAATTGAATTCCAAGCCCTGCTCTGTCCCCAGCTTGCTGGGCGATTTGAGGTTAGTCACTTCTCTTGGGGTCTCTCTTGGACTTTTGCCCTGAAGATTGATGGATCGCTTTCTTTTCCATCCTCTTTCAACGGGCGGGGGAGTGTATTACAAGAGTTGTCTGTGCTGTCTGGCAGTACTCCCTCTTGTCACTCCATCTTTCATCTCCTTGTTTGATTTCCTGCCCGTGTCATTTTAATTGTGTCATCTGTTATGCCATTTTATCATGTCAGTCCTTGGACATCTCGTCATATTTTCTGAAATGATCTTGTTTTTTTCTTTGCTTGTTTACTGTGTGTTTGCCTCTCTAGATGTAAGCTCTGCAAAGTCATAACCTAGGCTATCTTGGTCGGTATGCCAACTCCAGCTAGCTCAAATGCAAAAGGAAAGGGATTGTAGAGTAGCTCAGAGAATTTGCAGAAATAGAAACCAGGGCTTTAAGAATGATAAACTCAGCATTTTGTGAGACACACACACGTTTCCTCTCTCTCTCTGTGTGTGTGTCCTTCCCTTCCCTGTTTTCTCTCTCCACCCTGTCATTTCTTATCCCTGCTTATCTATGTTTGGCTTCATTCTGCACATTGCATCCAACTGGAAGGGAAGAATTCTGTCAGAACCCTGAATTCTCTTTGATCCTGTTTAATGTTTCTAGCAAAAATAAAATAGCAAAAGGCGTTTTATGACTCCCGGTGGCACTGGCAATCACTGGGAAAGATTCTGAATGGGTTTCCCTGGAATATACATGCCTGTCTGAACCAGTAGACGTGTCAGCTCTGCTTGTTTGAATGTGGGCACATTTTCTCTTACTATTAGTGTATGTTCAATGTGGTGTTTCTTTGTGAGAATCTGTTTAAATCAGTGCCCATTTTGTGGGTTTCGGTTTAGGTTAAACTAGATAGCAATAATCTGTAAATTCACAGTTTTCATATATAATTAGAGCTACTAATATTTTTTTCCTGGACTGCAGTGGCAGTCCTCCTGTGAGCTAGTATAGATACCGTCACTCACTTCCTTTCTGTCCTTATGTATTATGTAACATGGTGCTTTATAGTTAGTAGGTGTCCTTTGAATCTCTGACATCAGATTAAATTAATAACTTAAATAGCTAAAATTAGTGGGCTTCTTTATCTGTTAGATGTACTTAAATTGGTGAGACTACGAAAGTTCTCTGTAATCAGAGAGCAGGAAAGACGTCGTATCTTTGTTTTTAGTGTAAGAACTTCTATTCAACTTGAGCCTTTGAGCCTTGAGATACGTTTTCCGTCAGATCACTAAGTTGAGTCTCAATTATTGTTTCCTTTAATTAATCGATTTTTATTTTGTAGATCATATAATGACATGGCTGGAAGCATCTGTGATGGGTAGAAAACTTGCTCTCAGTATTGTTCGTCACACAGATTAACTGCAGGTCCTACCCTTGACTTGAGTTAAAGGGGAACAGACCTGCTAGAGTCAGCAGAGACTGTCTCTGGGCAAGTAGTTACAGGTTCAGACCCTCACTCTCAGACTGTAGTGTGTGGTCCAGCCTGTCGGCTTCCACAAGATGCTTTTAGAAGTGAAGAATCTGGGGCCTCAGCCCAGACCTGTGGGATCTGCAATTTGATAAGATTCCCATGTGGAGACTGTGGTTGCGTTGGAGGAAGAAATTGATCAGGGTCAACCAAAAACAATGGCAGGTACAACTTTTAAAAAGTTCTCTTCCTCCGTCTCTACTCTACTTCTTTATTCTCAAGTGAAACTATCCTTATAGTACATCTAAATCACCAGTTTGATCAAATCTAGTGCATTTCTCACTGTTTCTTCAAGTCTGATATACACCAACATGGTTTGAATAACTGCAAACAATAGCCATATAACCCCACATTGATCAGAATTCAGGCTTTATTATTGTTCTGCAGTGTGAAGAACTAAAATTTAATTCCAAGCATACATAATTAAGTTTATAAAGAAGGATTTTGTTCCCAAAACATATTCAACATTTAAAGGGGAAAAAAAGATATTTATTTGAAGAACAGAATATACCTAGAATTGTTTGCTTCTAAAAAACCCATTTCCACCAAGCCTTAACTTCATAATTTCATACTAAGCAATGGCATTACATTACACAATCTAAACAATTTAGTGGGGGCAGCACTTGACAGAATAAAAAAATAGTATAGATGTACATGTAACTCAAAAAATATTTTTTAAATCCAACTTCCAACTTTCAATCTAAATATAGATTTTTCTCCTAATAGACTTAAATTATGATTGTTAAAAATATATATAAGTAAAATATATTTTTTAAAAAAGAAAACTAAGATGTGTAATATCCACTACTGATTTCATAAAACTAAAGCAGGGAAAATGGAGACTTTAGAAAGTTTCTCTTTTTCTGTGCAGTCTGCTACTCTGTTCTGCCTTAGGTTTACCTATTCAAGTTGGAAACTGTAATGTCATACCGGGGTGGACACTGACCAAATACGCTGCTTTAACATCTCCTTTCAGATCTTTACTGGGAACTTAAAAAACAAAAAAACAATGTGTAAGGGGCAGGAGCGGGGTGGGTTGAAAAAAACAGAGTTAAACCAGAGCTTATCTGAGAGCAGTTACATGTCCCACCAGGGGATGCTGTAACTCAAGGAAAGGGTGATGGCTAATAAGATACTATCACTAGGAGGGAGCAGACCGAACATCAGACTGAAAAGGTTTTGGATTATGTAGCACCTCATCACTCATACGTACAAAACCTTTAACAGAAAATCTTCCAGGTAGCCTACAGCTTGCTTTTCTGGCCATTGTCTTTTTAATACACACCTGGTCTATACAAGGAAGAGGGACCAGGAATGAGAAAGGTCTAATAGCCCATTTTTGCAGAAGCTACTGGAACAGTGTGTACATGATGGAATGATTATTTTCTGATCCCCCCCAACCCCCGTGGAGGGCAAAAATCACAATACAATGTGGTAGCAAACTTGGCTGTCTCTCGTATTCCTAGGGACATAGCCTCCCCTATGATGATTCTGAACCATTCTTGAGAACCATCAGCCTGTAAATCATGACCGGTCTTTCTGGGAAGATGTACCTGAGAAGGGACTATTGAGGGATGGTGAACTCACATATGTACCTCTTGCTGCTACGACAGGCCTCATCACTCCACTTGCCCTGAGCTGACTGGGAGAGGAGGACACAGTTTTCCCGCTTGCCACCGTTAGGCTGTGCCTGGTCCCAGTTGAGGAAGGAGATGGCAAGCCCATTGACGTCGACAAACTTGCCTTCTGCGACCATGTCGTTGATGCCCAGCCAAAAGTCATTGACCCCCGGCAGGCTCCTTTTACCATAGTCTCGGAGGGCGATGATTTCCTCGGAGCTTCTGGGGACAACCAGGGTCCCGCCCTTGGAAATGCAGTCTTCATTGGCTTCGTGGAAGTGCTTCGAGCCTTCCGCGGCAAGGTAGCACTTCTTGTGAAATTTTGTGCCTCGGAGACAGACTGTAAAGATGTGAGATGTGACATATTAACATGCTGTGGGGGTATAATAATGTAGAACAGATCCTGGCCAACAGCGGTAGATAGCTGTGGCAAGGACGATGATAGAGATAACGGTGAGTCAGCGTGTGATGAAGACTGTGCACAGGGTCAGACACTGTGCCAAGCATTTTACATCAAAGAACCCATATCATAATCACAACTGTCCCATGATGTGGGATGCTTATTACACCTGTCTTTCCATATCAGGATAGTGAAGTTTGGGGCTTCCCTGTGGCTCAGTGGTAAAGGATCTGCCGGCCAATGCAGGAGACAGGCATTCAATTCCTGGGTCCCGAAGATGCCCTGGAGGAGGAAATAGCTCCCCACTCCAGTATTCTTGCCTGGAGAATCCAACGTCCAGAGGAGCCTGGAGAGCTACAGTCCATGGGGTCACAGAGTCAGGACGACTGGAGCAACTGAGCACCAATATAATGAAGCTTAAAAGAGTTGTTAGCATATGAAAAGGTGACTTGCGTTGCATGGAAGATTACAGCAGATAACGGAGCCACAGCAGACAACAGTAAGCTAAATATTGTTTATCTTATCCAGGCTACAGTTTTAAGGCATAGCATTGGAGAATCAGGCTTCAGGGCTGTCCTGCCTCAGCTTCCGTGTCAGTTCTGATATTTATCATCTGTGTTAGCCTTAATTTCCCTGCGCCTCAGTTTCCTCATCTGTAAACTGAGAAGAATTATAGCAGCATCTGTCTCATAAATTATTGAAGGATTAGTGTGTTGGTGATGGATATGAGTCCGAGCAAGCTCCGGGAGTTGGTGATGGACGGGGAAACCCGGCGTGCTGCAGTCCATGGGGTCTCAAAGAGTTGGACACGACTGAGCGACTGAACGGTGTTGATGTTTATAAAGTATTATTATTGCCCCCAACTATGGCTGAAGGGTTAACCAAGCTGTTTCCCCTTCTGCAAACTCATTTGACCTTCCTTTAACTTTCTAATTCTGTTCCCCAGGAAACTTGATAAGGGGACCTGCCCGCAGTGTAACTAGGCAGTATTGCTTATGGTGAAAATGGCTCAAGACTGGTAACATACAGCTGGCCTGGGAGCTGCCAATGTGCCGTGCTCAGTGCTCAGGTGTGTCTGACGTTTTTGTGACCCCATGGACTGCAGCCCGCCAGGATCCTCCGTCCCTGGGATTTCCTAGGCAAGAGTGAGTTGCTCTTTCCTTGTCCAGGGAATCTTCCTGACCCAGGGACCGAATCCGTGTCTTCCACGTCTCCTGCACTGTAGGTGGATTCTTTACCACTGAGCCCCCTGGGGGCCGTAAGTAGCTGATGAAAAAGCCCTAACTTTGGTCTTCCTTGAAGGCATGAACTCTTGTAATTGGGCAGCTCTCTTCTGGGGCCCTCGAAGCTCTGCCTTTGGAGTCGCTATGACAGTATTCCTCCCTGAGGATGTGAACCTTGCAAGCCTGGAGTGTTCCTGAGTCTGCCCAGCGTGGCTCCCATTTCCTCGCCCTGGGAGCTTCCTGGGCTGCTCTCTGATAGAGAAACACTCACTGCTGCCCTCTGCTGGCAAGCTCTGACCCACTCCTTGTGGCCAGAGCTGAGTCCTGTGACCCTGGGTTTAGTTCCACCTCCGCTGAGCTCTCAGTGGGTTCTTTTGTTGTCGTTTAGTTGCTGAGTCATGTCCGACTCTTGTGGCCCCGTGGACTGTAGTCCGCCAGGCTTCTCTGCCCACAGGATCTCCCAGGCAAGAATACTGGAGTAGGTTGCCATTTCCTCCTCCAGGGGGTCTTCCTGACCCAGCGATCAAATTCAGGTCTCCTGCAATGGCAGGCGGATTCTTTACTACTGAGCTGCCTGGGAACCTAAACATCTTAATAAACAGCTAAGGAATGCTGGTTATTTTATCTAGTTAATACTTGCTTCAGTTTTGTTCCATTGCCTAATAAAGGATTATGAGGACTTCCCAGTGGTTAAGACTCTGTGCTCTCAAAGCAGGGGGAAAGAGTTCCATCCTAGGTCAGGAAACTAAAATCAGGCATCTCACATGTCACACAGCACAGCAAAAAAAAAAAAAAGAAAAAAAAAGGATGGACTTCTAAAATGTATTATTGACATGCCTGGTTTGATTTTTATTCCACTCGTTGAGAGGCGAAGGAAGTGGAAAATCAAGCTGATTTCCCAAAATATTCATCCTCCCAGCTTTTGAATCCTTTGCCCTGGACACATCTCTGCCTTGTCAATGTCTCTCCCTCTCTTTTTAGATGTCACCTAGAACGACATGTACTCTCGGTGTAGTCTGAATTGCTGGCTAATCACAATTTCTTTCCCTGTCTTGTTGAGATGAGGCCAGTCTCACCTGTCTGCAGGGCCTGCATTTCCTTCAGGGCATTGACTTCTCGCCAGAGCTTTTCCACTTGAGTCTTCAGGTCTCCATCCTTTTCTGAGGATTTTTGAGAGTGGGGTGGGGTAGGATGAATAAAACAACATAGGATTAAAATACAGTACAAGTAAAACAAAATAAGATAAAGTTTCGGAATACAGAGCATAAACCGAGGGTGATTTTGATGAAACTGAGCCCAGAGTACATGAAAAACAATGAATGAAAGCAGGTTGTTCAGGAAGATTTGTAAGGGTTTGGTGGGGGTAATAATACTGGAAGCTTCTTCTGTGAGGTGGGGGGCCTGTCTGTCTCTCCAGCCCTATCCTGTGTGACTCACTCTCCATCACTAGACTTTAGACTGGTTGATTTTCGATGCATTCTAGACAGACTGCCTCATCTCAGGACCCTCCGAGTGTGTTCTTTCTGCCTGGAACAGTCTTGGCCAAGGTCTTATCCTTTACCTTTTTCTTAAGACTTCAGTTTTATTTTTATTTTGGCACCACCGCATGTGGGATCTTAGTTCCCCACCCAAGGATCAGACTCTCACACTCTCCATTGGAAACATGGAGTCTTAACCACTGGACTGCCAGGGAACTCCCTTATCCATCATCTTATCAAGCTTAAACATCTCCTCTTCTGAGAAGACTTTCTGATCATCCTCTCTCCATCTCTCTGGCTGGTCTCTTTCCTTGAATCTTTGTTTCTCTTCCATACTTTCTCCAATCGATGATCATGTTTCTTTACTTCCTTAATTCTATCTCTCTGGTTGTCCATGGAATTCCTGATGTTTCACATGACGCTCGGCACATCATCAATCTCATAATGTTTATTGAGTGAATAAATGATGGCATACAAAATACTTTCATGTTATTTTCACTTACTCGTCAAAGATAGTTAGGAATGCAGGAAAATGAGATTGCCACTGAAGAGTGAGAATGAACTCAATAAGCTAAATTGGCAAGTAAGTGGCGGAACTCATACACAGACTTAACTGGGTCTCCACGTCCCCTGGCCTCAATACCCCTACTCACCTGACGCTCCGGAT